>CAUYTI010089314.1:0-26469 GCA_963575145.1 Galago senegalensis
TAACTTACATATTTCAGAGAAGAAAGAAGTTACGTCAAAGGATCCACTAGATAAATCAAAGGATGTTATTAAAGCAGGATTTGAACAATGTTCTAAGCTGTTTTTATTAACTTTTCATGTCATAATTTGAACTCTTTAGCCGGGCGTTGTGGCAGGCACTTGTGGTCCCAGCTACTTGGGAGGCGGAGGCAAGAGACTCACTTGAGCCCAGGATTTGGAGGTTGCTGTGAGCTGTAATGCCATGGCACTCTACCCCGGGGAACAGCTTGAGGCTCTGTCTCAAAAAAAAAAAAAAAAAAAAAGATGCACAGGAAAGTTAAATTAATTGCAGCATTTAGCAAAGGTTTTTTAGTTATGTTAAGGAAGGGGAGGAAAAAGCTTGTTCAGAGAAATATATAGAGTTTTATAGACTTACATATGTCCTAAAATGTTAAGTCGACGCTGTACATATTAGAGCAGTTGCTTGTTTTTCTTTATTAAGGAGATAATGCATGTAACCTCTTTGGCTTTGCACTCACCACATAGAAAGAGCTCAATAAACATTAATTATCTTACTGTTCATTACTGTTTATTACTATTACCTTGACAGATGTGGGGGCCCTTTGTGTCGCCTCCCCACTGTCTCTGTGACCTCCTTCCCTGCTGTGCTTCTTCATGTTCACGCCTCTCCAGCCATTCTTGCTTTCTTGCTGTTTCTTCAGACACCCTTCTGCCTCAGAAACTTTGCATGTGCTGTTCCCTCTTGCTGGAACAGTCTTGCCTCATTTATCCACATGCACAGACTTGCCCTTCCTTCAGTGTTTGTTCAGATGCCTTCTCAGGGATAACTTTCTTAACCACCTGGAACCTTCTCTCCATTCCCAGGACTCCATATCCCTCTCCCCTGCTTTCAGGTTTCTCTGGAGCGTTTATTCTCCTCCAATAGAGTATGTCATTTACTTTCACTTACTAGAATATAGGCCCAGGAGGAGTTTTGTGCCTTGAATGGTGGCGTGCTGGCTGAGCTGTAGCAGATGGGTGCTCACTGCAGGTAGGTGAGAAGGCAGTGAAGATATAGTTCTTGCACTGCTGTTAAAGACTGGAAACTGTCTCTGGTTAAGAAAGCAAAACCGTGACGCAGCAAAGCAATGAGACTGTGCATCTAATCCCATGGTTCTCAACCTTCCTAATACCGCGATGTATTTTCATTGTTACAGAGGGGTCGCGACCCACAGATTGAGAACCACTGATACCCAACTGTTGTTTGTAAGTAAAAGTCTGAGAGTATGGATTTCAAATAGAGAAACTCATTCTGGTATATTAGAAGTCTGGCATTTAGCATGAAAATAAAAATATTGTCAGAATTTCAGTTTTGTTTTCCATTAAGCTGTAGAGTAATTTTGCCTTTTCGTAATTGAGGAGTCATGTTGATGTCATCTTCCAGATGTTCCTTCTCTGCTTTGTGTATTTAAAAAAAATACTTGTGGCTTGGTGCCTGTAGCTCAGCAGCTAGAGCACCAGCCACATACACAGAGCTGGCAGGTTGGAACCCAGCCTGGGGCCTGCCAAACAACAATGACAACTACAACCAAAAAATAGTGGGGCCTTGTGGCAGGGGCCTATGAGAGACTGAGGCAAGAATAGCTTAAGCCCAGGAGTTTGAGGTTGCTGTGAGCTGTGATGCTGCGGCACTCTACTGAGGACAACAAAGTGAGACTCTGTCTAAACAAACAAACAAACAAAAAATTTGTTTGCCTGGTAGGGTGGAGGAGACAATTGATGGGAAGAAAACCCATGTGGTGACTTCTAACCCTGTGTGGAAATAAAGTTGTGAGTCCTGTTATACTGAGTCAAACTTGCTTTTTAGTGGGAGTTGAAGAGATGTTTTTGGAGGATCCTCTAGAGACCCATGAGAGGGGAGATGAGACTGACCACTCTTTTTTTCACCGGTAGCACATGGTACAGTGCCTGGTAGATAACAGGTTCCAGATACCTATCTCCTGAGTCAGCACCTGAACGCTGTGGTTAAGATTTGAAAGAATGAGGTGAAGAGTAATGTTCACTACATTATTTTAAGCAGAATGTGAAGCCTTAGGAATCCCGTGCCTCTATTCAAGAAAATAACTAACTCCAACTCCAGAACGGGTTAGGAATATCTGAGATCCCTTTACAGGCGAGAGCAGGAAAACTGCTGTGGAGTGAGAAGGAAGGAGCAGGTAATGTACCGATTTGGATCCAGTGGATCAGCAGTGGTCCCCTAAGACCTGCTGATGCTTATTTAATACATTTAAGGTGGCAGGGGCATGTTTTCCCTTGAAGACAGTGTTTAGGAATTTGTGACATTAGCACTGTGTTAAGCCATGCTACCATGTATGTCTATACTGTCTATGGCCATTTCTACTTGATTTTTTTTTTTTTTTTGAGAGTTTCACCCTGTCACCCAGGCTAGAGTGCCATGGTATCAGCCTAGCTCACAGCAACCTCAGACTCCTGGGTTCAAGTGATCCTGCTGTCTCTGCCTCCCAAGTAGCTGGGACTAAGGTGCCCCCCGCAATGTCCACTAATTTTTCTATTTTTAGTAGAGATGGAGTCTTGCTTTTGCTCAGACTGGTCTTGAAGTTCTGAACTCAAGTGATCCTCCTACCTTAGCATCCCGGAGTGTTGGGGTTACAGGCATGAGCCACCACGCCTGGCCTCTACTTGATATTAATTTAGTTTTTATGAACTGTGACCTCAGTAGCTTTATGCTGTTTGATAATACATTCACTATTTGCAGAAATGTCTTGTATCTTGTACTTGCTTTTATATGATATTAGGTTAGGTGGGTTTTTTTTTTTTTCTAAAAAAGCTGCAAAACTAATTATTGAATCAAGGAAACACCTAAGTCAGGGATCCTCAAACTTTTTAAACAGGGGACCAGTTCACTGTCCCTCAGACCATTGGAGGTCCGGACTGCGGGTCCTAGGATGAGTGGGCTGCTAAGCAGGACAGGCAGTGGCTGCAAAAACACCTGTTGGGCCAGATAAATGTCCTAGGCGGGTTGCATGTGATCCCCAAGCCGTAGTTTGAGGACGCCTGACCTAAGTGGTTCTGTATTACCTTCATCTCTCTGGTTTTAAATAAAACTTTAAAGGAATAAATTTCTCCTAGGTTAGAGCTCTTTCCTGACTATTGTCCCAAAGAGCTTCCCTGATGCTTACAATAGAAGCAGAACAATTGTGGAACAAGCCGTGGTATCAATAAATAACAATATACTGATATATCATAATCCTGCAAGGAAAATGGTACACATAGAACTAGGACATGTTTTGGTTTGGTACATTATTATATAAATACACAGACAGTGCGTTCCTAAAGTTCATGTGCAATTTTAAACTTTATGGACACCCTGCGTATACCTTTAGAGCAAATATATGTGTACACACACATTTATATACTGCCTGCTGTCTACTCTTTGTATTAAACATTAAGTCGACATAAAATTATATTTATAAGATATAAATAAAAATATAAAGAACAAAAATAAGACGAATACCTGGGTATTTGCTCTGTTATTTAGTGTGTACATGCTTTTCTACCTTTTTTTCAACTTATATTTATTAAAAGTTGTTTTTACTATATTTTTGGAAAATTCCATGTTTGTATTTATATTTAGAATTTGCTTTCTAGTAAACTAAGATCTTATTTCTAAACTATTCATCACTACTGAGGAATACCCAATGGGAAAGTGAAATTTTTGCCTTGGCCAAAATTATATCAACTGAGTCTTGTCAAGATTTTTATCTTTTGCATAAATAATGCTTTCTTGCTGATGAAGTCAGAGGTAATTTGTTTGTCCATACTTTGAGAAAAGTACTTAAGTGAGGTGTATTTCTTAACCCTTCTTAGATAAGATTCATAGTTTATATTGAAGGGATTCTGTTTATCTATTAGATTATGTATAGACTATTCAAAGTTTATCTTTACTGAAAACCACATTTGCTTTTAAATTCAGTGTTTTCAAACTCAAATTATAACCCCTGTTGTAGCCTTTTTATTGATTGTTCAACATATTTACATTTTATTGCAAGATAAAAGAGTAACCTTTGTTTTTTGTTATCACAAAATTTAAATCCTTGGAAATTATACAGCTCCATTTTTATATTTGAGTGTTTAGAGGATGTATCTAATGGTGTTGTGAACTGATTTTTGTGAAGTACTCTATTCGTGAAAAAACAGAAAAGAAAACTAAACTTTATTTCAATATTATTTCTGACAAGGCAAAAGGATGTTAAAAGTTTGAAGCCAGTTGAATTTGAATTACCAGGGCATAAAATATACTACAGAGAAAATAGGTAAGCACCTATTTTCATCACCTGATTTTCAAATAGCCAAATGGATTTAATTCAGCCTTTTTACTGCTTTTCACAAAGGCCAAGTTCACCTCAGATTGCAATGTGGTTGATGTCAGCCTGAAAATGAAAACTCTGGAGACTTAATAGCCCATCCAACCACTGGAACCTGAGATCTCTCTTGAATTGTTCCCACCCTGAGGACTTCAGAATAAAGGCTGCTTATTTTGAGAATAACACAAACCAAGATATGCCTTTTTTAAAATGGACCCTGGGAAAGATCCTGCCTTCCCTACTGTTGCTGCTAGCTCAGAAGGATCTAAAAGTCCTTTGAGACTTCAAAATCTATTAATAGACTAAAAGTTTATTAAAGACTTCCTGGCATTTTTCCCTTAAATATTTCATTTGCATCGCTAAATATTTTTTTGCATAACCACAGTGCCAGGAAAACACCTAAGAATAGTAATAATAATTCTTTAATATCATCTAATACTCAAGTCATATTCACATTTGTTGTGACTTAGCTCACATCCTAAATCATCTTTTACTTGGAGCAATATTTCCTGTATTTCTGTATAAACCTGAAGTTTGACGGAAAGACTTGATTAGATTTATGCTAAGTGTCTTTAGTAAAAGTACTCAAAGGTGCTATGTACTGCTAATTGTATCACAACAAGATGTGCATATTATCATTGTTGTTATTATAGTTCCTTTCTTTTGTAAGAACAATCAGTGACTTTAGGTAATGACAGCTTTTAACCCTTTCTTTATAAAATTTCCTTTCCTCCTATGGCCTGTGAGTTATCTGCAATGATGATCTCCTACTCAGTAAAACTACTTGCCCGTCAACACTTCACTCAGTGAGTTAAGCTTCCAATTACTGTTGTTTGTTCTGTCCGATTTTCCATGTTGATACATTTTTAAGCCCATCTTCATATGTATTTTGTTTTATTGTGTTTTTTGCATATGATTTATCTCAGCGGTTCTGAGAGTCTCTTGAGGGCACTGAGATTTGAGAATTCGCATCATTCATCCTAGGCACATTAACTGTGTGTGTCCATAGTGGGACACGGTCACAGGCCCAACAGTTCTAAATGCCTTAAGATGGTTGCCTGTTCTTTATCCTCAAGGAAAGCCATTATATGCTCATGAGTAGGGGAGAACAAGTTAGAGAAAAGATGACTTAGAGGAGCACAGTTTTAGGGGATTCCTTCACGCAATAAAGGTTTAAGTTAAGCGTCTTTGGTTTCTCTGACAGGTAATCACATTTACCATAGAAATATTAAGACTTTTAAAAATCCCAGTTAGTAGCTAAGCATTTTTTTTCATAGCACTGTGACAAATTCGGCAGTATGAAATAGGAATATGTAAATAAGTACAATTATCAGGACTATGGAATGTGATGAGTTTTGTAAAGGTTTTTTCTCTGAATTCTTGTGTTTTATACCTCATTAGATGTATGGTAAGATGCCATCTCTCTCTCCCCATTGAGATTTGCTATTTTCTGGTCCCTAAACATTGATATATATGTGTGTGTGTATATATATATATATATATATATAGTTTTTTTTTTTTTTTTTGAGACAGAGTCTCACTGTGTTGCCCTCAGTAGAGTGCTATGGTGTTGCAGCTCACAGCAACCTCAAACTCTTGGGCTTAAGCAATTCTCTTGCCTCAGCCTCCCAAGTAGCTGGGACTACAGGTGCTTACCCCAACACCCAGATATTTTTTGTTGCAGTTGTCACTGTTGTTTAGCTGGCCGGGCTTGAACCCGCCAGCCTTGGTATATGTGGCTGTGCTATGGGTGCTACGCCCATTGATTGTTTATTAATTACATATAGTGCATGCAAATCTTCTCATCTTATTTTTTTGTGTGTATTTTCCATAGTATGCTTAAGTAATTCCTAATTTGATGCTCTTGTCCATGTGTCAGAAATGTCAGTCTGGCTTAAATATAGATCCTGGAACTTACTATTGCCTGTCCTAGACTCATAAATGGTATCTAGAGTAAAAATATGTATCAGAGAATTGAAAATATAAATGTAAGACTTTAGGCCAGGCACAGTGGCTCAAGCCTATAATCCCAGCACTCTGAGGCTGAGATGGGTAGATTGCCTGAACTCAGGAGTTCGAGACCAGCCTGAGCAACAATGGGACCCTTTCTCTAAAGAATAGCTGGACATTGTGGTGGGCACCTGTAGTCCCAGCTACTTGGGAAGCTAAAGCAAGAGGATTACTAGAGCCCAAGAATTTGAGGGTGCTGTGAGCTGTAATGCCACCACCGCACTCTACCAAGGATGACAAAGTGAGACTCTGTCTAAAAAAAGAAAATATGACTTTAGAAATAGATAAAAAAATATGAAAAAACATATAAAACTGATGTCTGAAGTGTTTTTCACTTTTAAAAAGCTGCACCGCAAGATCCCTCTTAATAATAAGGGTTCTTTTAGTCTCTTGCTACTCAGAATGTATTTTTAGGAACCAGCTCAGTCATTACCAAGAGCTTTTTGGAAATGCAGCAGTTCCAGGCCCTGCATTTTGATGAGATCCCCAGGTGACTGATTTGCACACTGAAGTCGGAGAAGCAGCACTTTATGGTGCTGAAACTTTGATTTACAGAGCGTCTTTTAGGAACCGCATGTGTGCCATGCAAAGTGAACCACCTTTCACTGGAGGTAAAATAGTTGCCTCTCATTAGACTGCATTACCTACAAAGTCTATTAAAGAGTACTTAAAGAATTAAAAAGAGAAGATCACAGAATTTCTCGTATCATAATTTTTGTGTGTGTGTGTGTTTGATTTCCTTTATTTTTTCCCTATTTTCATATGGTTCCAAACTGGTTTTCATTGCCTGAAAAATGCTATATCATAATTTTTGTAAGAAACCCTGAATTAAACATGACTATTTTCCTCCTGTTAATTTTGAGACTAGAAGAGTCTAACTAACTGTAACTTGGGTTTTAATATCGGTTGTGTGCAGCAGTAATGTGAGGGTGAACAGTATCTTAACTTTCACTGCCTCAGTTTCTTCACCTCTTAGGTGGAAGAGGCAGTGGTGGCCTTAGAACACGGTGATCAGTTCCATGGTCAGAGTCAGGTAGGTTCAGGCTAGAGCCAGATCCCAGCCCAACCACATGGGCTGAGTTCCTCTGCGTCCCAGAAACTCAGCTTCTTCACACATAAAATAGGGGTTAATAGGACATGGGGGGAGATAAGCTTTCGTGGGCTTCAATTGTGTATAGAAAATGCCCTATCTTATAAGCCATGGGGTAAACACTTTGATGTTTGAGATACTACTCCTTATATGTGTACATCTCTGTATTTATATGGGTGTATATATATATGAAATACTTCATGATCAATTTTTTTTCTTTTTTGAGAGAAGAGTCTCACTTTGTCACCCTCAGTAGAATGCCCTGGCATCATAGCTCACAGCAACCTCAAACACTTGGGCTCAAGTGTTCCTCTTACCTAAGCCTCCTAAGTAGTTGAGATTATAGGTTCCTGCCATAATGCCCGGCTATTTTTCGAGACTGGAGTCTCACTCTTGCTCAGGCTGGTCTTGAACTTCTGAGCTCAGGAGATCCATCTGCTTCCGCTTCCCAGAGTGCTAGAGTTACTGGAATGAGCTACTGCACCTGTAATCAATTTTAAAGAAAACTATCTCATATATTAAATATAATTGTCATGAAGATGAAATAAGATAATGTAAAATCTTTTGGATACTATATCTTTTACCTGTTACAATAAATGTTTGGTAAATGCTAATTATTACAAGGGCCCTTTTACAGTTAATTTTATGATTTTTTTCTTGTTCTAATAATTTTTTGGTTCTTATTAATTTTGAAAACTCTATAAAAGTGAAAACACACATGTGTGTGCAAAAGAGAAATGTATACAGGTTTAATTTCAAAAACACAGATTATCTTTGTCCTTGGTAATATCAGGTTTTCTGGGCACCAGAGAGAAAAGTCAGTATCAATATTTAACTTTATCTCAATACTGGCAGCATGCATATTTAACATGAAACAAAGGTTAGAAAAGATAACATATTCTAGAAACAGGAAAGATTTCTTGATTTATCTTTAATCTTTAAGCAATGGCAGCTTGGACATTACATCAACATCCTGGCATTATTAGTAAAGGTCATCGGCCACTTTTCTCCAACTTCATTATCCTAAGCATCTATTCAACAGAGATAAAACGGTTGTCTTAGCCTTGTTTTGCTGTACAAAGAAGTTTGTTTTTTTTTCATAAGTTTTCTTCTGTGAAATTAAGAAAGAAGCTTCTTTTGGCCAGTGTTTCCAATTTGTTGTCAACATTCCCCAAACACAAGTAACTTAACAACAGTGGGGAAAGTCTCAAATTTGAATGCTAGAGTCACATAGTATGATTTCAAGTATCATTTTCAGAATTCTGAAGGCCAAAGTCCAACTCTCCGTATCAGATCTTTAATCCCAAAAGCCCCATCATGAGATCTCTCAGCATGTTCCACTTGTGAGCACCTTGCCCTGGAATTCACCAGACTCTGCCACAGAAGGCTGCTCACGGGAGATGCCCAATGAGGAAAGAGTTCCCTGGGGAATGCTGCAACCGCACCCTCCATTACAGCTTCACTGTGCATGTGAGGGCTTTGAGATGTCCTGTGGGGAAGGAAAAAGTGAGATTCTGCATGTGTATTTACCTTGAAGCACTTTGGGGGGCTTAAGGGCTTATTACCTCCTTGTAAGCCTCCCAAAGATTAGTACCACAGTGCCCAGCTTGGGATATGCTGACCTTGTAATCTGTGGACCCAAGTTAAATACTGGGAAATGCATTCTAATTAGATTTTCTCAGCAATTTAAAGCATTTAATACAAGGAACCTCATTCATCTTTACCACACCCAGTTATGGTGGGTAATTTTAAAGATGAGGAAAATTGATAACACACAAAATGGGTGACTTCTTAAGCTATATATTCTTAAGGTGTTAAGGTGACTTCTTAAGCTATATATTCTGAAGGTCATATAACTAGAGTGTTGGAATTTAGATAAAGTCAGCTAATTCAAAGTAATATTGTTTTTGTTGAAATAGAGTCTCACCTTGTCTCTCCCCCCTCCCCCAACCTGGGTAGACTCATAGCTCCCAGCAACCTCCAACTCTTGGGCTCAAAAGATTCTCTTGCCTCAGTCTCCCAAGTAGCTGGGATTACAGGTGCTGCCACAATACCCGGCTATTTTTAGAGGGTCTCACTCAAGTTCAGGGTGGTCTCGAACTCATGAGCTTAGGTGATCCACCCTCCTTGGCTTCCCAGAGTGCTGGGATTACAGGCATTAGCCACCACATCTGGCCCAAAGCAATTCCCTTGATACTTTAATATATTTAACAAAATAATAGCAATTAAAATATATTGAATTGTCATTATATGATTATCTCCCCTCTTGGTTATTTACTAGCATGACTTTATTTATTTATTTATTTATTTAGACAGAGTCTCACTGTGTTGCCCTCAGTAGAGTGCTGTAGCATCACAGCTCACAGCAACCTCCAACTCTTGAGCTTAAGTGATTCTCTTGCCTCAGCCTCCTAAGTAGCTGGGACTATAAGCACCCCCCACAATGCCCAGCTATCTTTCTGTTGTCATTGTTTTTGTTTAGCAGGGCTGGGCCGTCACCTGAACCACTGAGCTATGGGCGCCAAGCCCCATTACTTCTTTTAATCCTCATAATAGTCCTGGGAGTTGGGTAGTATCTTTTGTCTCTGTATAACAGATGATGAAACTAAGCTTGGAGAGGTAAAAGGACACACCCAAGTTCACATAGTGAGTACTGGGCAGGGCTGTGTCAGATGCCAGTGTTGTAACCATCATGCTCTGTCACCATCCAAGCATATGGAAATGAAGATGGAAAATTCTAGGTGTATTAGCCTTTCTCCCCCCACCCACAACTCTTCTAATGAGCTTTGACTTTTTGGTAAAAGTCACAAGACTGAAGATTGAGCAAGAACTACAGAGTTTGCATTGACTTGACTTTAAAGAATCTCATTGACAAGATCTTGAGATATTTTTCTATTGGGTATACATTATGAAGCTTTTTAATGTCTTAACAGAAAATTATTGATATCTTTGGACTCTGAAGGAAATAATAATCTCTTATTATGTAAGGAGTCAAGTAGAACCTCTTGAAATGATTTGTTTCATTTTCATACATTCAAACTGATTTTATTTAATTAGTTATTTTTTTCTCGGCCCCTTATGATCTGCCACAACAAATTGATTTATTTTAAGTGATACTTTTAGGAATGTTGAAAGTTCATGGACAGATTTTTGAAAAGTCCTTTGTGTTTCCTTTTGTTTTACTTTCAAATGTCTTTTATCTGTTAAGACGAAAGTATTATCATCCTTGTTAGATCATTAGTTACATCATTAGCTTCTGTTTTATATGTGGTGAGAATAGGGTTCAAAGGGAAACAGTTTTATAGAACTTGGTCATGTGTTTCTGGTCTATCCTGTGACTTTTTTGATATAACATTATTATCTGTTTTCTTTCTAAGAAAACTAAAACTTTTAAATAACTTTGTCATTACAACTTCTGTTTCACCATATTTTATTCTCACATAGCCACGTAGGCCCTTTTGGTCTTGTTTTACATTCCTTCTGGCAATACTCAAAGTGAAAAGCTAAGTAATAACTAAGGCAAAGTTTCTAAGAGAGAATAGTTGGAAATGGAATTAGTGAGACTTTGGGACATCTATTCACCTTCCCATCAGACAAAGAGCTCTGTAATAATTGCAAGTTCTCCTTTGTGGTTGAAAAGATTGTAGTCATCAAGAGCTCACTTGATCTTAGACGTGGGAAGAAATTTTCTCACACCCACACATAGGTGATTGTGTGTATGTTGAGACCTGTTGTGACTTGAATATTAGAAGAACAAGGATACGCCTGTAATGAAATCATATGTCTAGAAATGGTTTCACTCTTGTGATATTTTAAAGTATTCTTGCCCAAGAAGTCAATTCAATAGGAACAACCAGCATGCTTTTAATAAAGATATTAAATTGAATAGGATGGAAAATACCACCATGCATTACATATAATAAAAGAATTGCATCATTAAGCTTTTGTTTGTTATATATGCATGTGAATGCCTATGGGCCTACTTGGTTATGAGGAAAGACCTATGTTCTAACCATGGGTCATAATCAAAACAGCTTGAGGCTCCTGTCTCACTCTAGGGATTAATAAATAATTAATCTAAAAAGTATATTTGTACGAGTCATTTTATTCCACCCAAATCATTTTCCAACAAATACAACTCAGTGAAAAGTTTTCTTTTAAAATCTAAATCATGCTTTTTTTTTTTTTTTTGAGACAGAGTCTGACTATGTCACCCTCAGTAGAGTGCTATGGTGTCACAGCTCACAGCAATGTGAAACTCTTGGGCTCAAGAGATTCTCTTGCCTCAGCCTCCCAAGTAGCTGGGACTGCAGGTGTCCACCACAATGCCCAGCTATTTTGTTTTTGTTGTTATCATTGTTGTTTAGCAGGCCCAGGCTGGGTTTGAATCCACCAGTCCCAGTATATGTGGCCAGCGCTGTAACTACTGAGCTATGGGTGCCGAGCCCTAAATCATGCTTTTGAAGATTGTAGAACTTAGTCCCTATCAGGTATATCAATTTTGATTTTCTTAGTTTAGTGTGATTTCTTATCAAAGGGAAATAGTCTTTTAAGGAAGTTATTGTTTTCCTTTTTTAGTGGTTGGAATTAAAGTAGACTAAATAATGGGTTGATCTGTACAGATAAGCATCAAGGCTTTGTTCTAAGCTTACTTAGAAAACAGTGTGTATATCCTTACCTCCTGATGTTAAAGGCTAAAAGATGGAGTCATATCTATAAATTTCAGGCATTTAGAGCATTGGTATAGAGCCCATATTTCTGTTCAAATATGTCTCATTTTAGTTTTAAGGAGTATGTCTCGCCTCATTGACTATGAGCTCCTTGAAGTGAGAAATACATTATACTAAATTTCTAGCTGCCAAATTTTTAATGACAGTTTGAGCATATTGGTTTATGGAGATTTCTTCCTGTCTGTATTACAAGGCTAATGCTGACAGTAGCCTTTAACATTAAAAAGAACATTAAGTGAATTTGGTATTTTTATTTACTTTTATGATTTATGTGTATTGTATTATGGAAAATTTAGAAGATAAATGTATAAATAAAACAAAAATCACTTGTAAGCTCATACTATCAAAATAAACACTTTATGTATTTTTGATTAACATATCCATTTGTGTGCTATATATTGTTTCAAAATATTTTTACATTAAATATTCTAAAACATGACTTTCTTGTTATATGGCTTGGAGACATAATAGTTTGGCTATTATTTTCTAATTGAGATTGTTTACAAATGTTCAGAATTTAAATCTATATACTTAAATTCTATATAGAGAGCACTTTGGGAGTGCTAATATTTAAGTACTTTCAGCTTTTTTCAAAGTCTAAACTTCATACATGAAGTTTTGTTTTTGTAATTTGTTTTGAGAAGGTGGTTGATCAGTCTCATAAACTAGCTATGGCTCCAACCAAGGCCAGGATTAGGCCCCGTGGGATGAGACCACCTTGCAAATATTCTGTGGTGGAGAGGAGCTGCGGGTCTAGGGAGAAGCGGAAATGATGCAGAGCTTAGTCACCATGTGCTTTGGCAATTAAATTACAGTTGAAAGGAAGGAAAAGATAAACACTGTGTAGTAGCCACTTTTGAAGAGTAGACAAATTCCCGGTGGCAAAACTTCCTCCTTCCCTCCTTGGTCCAGGACACATCCTCTTGCCCCTGCCCTTTGATATTATAAAAGTGGCGGTTTAATCTAGCTGTCACCCTGCACAACTACACCAGTGTGGTGGTTCTCTACTCACAAGCCCTCCTCCCAGCACTGCATGGAGTTTAATATAAAACTCTGGTCTTATATTTTTTTCCCTCTTATGATTGACTTTTAATTTTTTTTTTCTTTTGGAATTACAAACCCCTTTTGTCTAGCTGTAGCAACCATCAACACTTCCCCATATTTTTTCATTCATCCTGCTTCTCCCTTTTTTTGCCAAGTTATTTTAAGGCAAATCCCAGATCTTATGTCATTTCAGTTCCATGTTTGTCAGTTGACATCCTTAAAAATGGCATTTCCTTACATAGTCTCAGTATCATTATCACACCTAATAAAATTAATAATTCTCTGCTATTATTTAATATCCTAATTATCTCTCTGCAAGGTTTTATAAAGATTGGCTTTTCAAATCAGTATCCAATTGGTTGTCGCAGCTCTTAAGTTTCCTTTAACGTAAACATTTGTGTGTTTGCACCTCTTCATACAATTTATTGCTGATGAAACTGGGTCAATTGCACCTAGAAATGTCTACTGCCTAGATTCAGCTAATGGCTTCTTCCTGTTGTCCGTGAACTTGTGCCCCTATCCCTTGCATTTCTCTTAGACTGGAAGTTAGCCCTTGATAGGTAAAAACTGAAAGGAGCAAATCAAAACATTCAAGATCAAAGTGTAACAAAGGTAGTAAAGTTTCCTTTGACACTTGGGTGCCAGTGGGCTAAGCTCTAAAGGGTGTTAGCAGTGTTAAGGAAGGAGGCAGATCTTTTTATGGCAGATTGAAAAGCATTTGGCTGTATAGACAAGTCTTTCTTATCAGGGTGCCAAGGACATGCAGCTCCTTAGTGGGACTCTCAGCAGGTTCTTATCAGAGTGTCAGAGGCTTGTGGTGTCAGTATATTTCTTATGTGTTTGTAACTGGACAGGTACAAGGAAGCTTGTGGCTTGTCTCCCTTATCTGAGGTGTGTCCACCTACAACAAAGTCTCACGGAGAGGTTTCTTCAGATCTAACATGGCATTAGTTTAGCCAACCTAACAGCCCTAAAGACTTGGCGTTCAAGGTTAATTATTATTGATTCACATGTTTTGCATTTTTGGCAAGAGTACGTCATAGGTGTAGTGTATAGAGCATATTTGTGCTATCAGGAGACACATAGTACCTGGTTGTCTCACTTATTGTCATGCTGAGATCCATCAGTGAGTTTAGATGGTGACAAGCCTGACCCTTCAGATTGAAGTTCTTTGTCCACCTCCTGCCCAGTGACTTTACTATCTATTGATAGTAAATCAGTGAATTCACCAATTCGAATTGAATTTGTGGTTTTCAAGATTAAACATATATACACAAGTCGTAAATTCAAATAGAGATGAGACAAAAATATTTATAAAATTCTAAAGCTGTATCTAGAACATCTCAGAATTATAGTCTGAGGAACACCACCAGCCTTAAGGAAAATTAATATGCATTTTGTAAACTAGGCATTTATTGATATTATGAGCCCTGTAAGATACAGCACCCTATGCTTCTTAAACAAACGTGAGAAAATTGGATAATGGGCTTGGTGCAGAGAGATTGGTACCATGGACCATGCTTTATTATAAATTTTTTAATGATAAAATTGACTTCCTGTATGGGTTATTCTATGTTAATCTTCTCAGTGCCAATTTGTATAAATGCTTTATTTAATATATAAAAAAACCAAATAGGCTCAGTGTCCATAGCTCAGTGGTTAGGACACCAGCCATATACACCAGGACTGGTGGATTCGAACCCAGCCAGGGCCTGCTAAACAACTATGACAACAATAACAAAAAAAAAAAAATAGCTGGGCATTATGGCGGGTGCCTGTAGTCCCAGTTACTTGGAAGGATGAGGCAAAAGAATTGCTTAAGCCCAAGAGTTTGAGATTGCCGTGAGCTGTGATGCCATGGCACTCTACCAAGGGCAACATAGTGCGACTCTGTCTTAAAAAAAGAAAAAGAAAAACTGAATAGAGAAAAACATACAGGACAACAAAGTCCAAATAGCAAATAAAAGTATAAAATAGAAAGTGAAACCTTCCTCACTTCCATTCCCAGCTGCCCAAGTTAACTGGACTGACAGATTTAAAAAATTATTTTTTATTTGAACTTTTTATTTTGAGATCATAGGTCACATGCTATTGTAAGAACCAATACAAAGAGACATCATATGCTTTTAACCCAGTCTTCCCCAGTGATAACATCTTGCAGAACTTTATACAGTACTGCATTGTAACCAGGATGTTGACATTGATACACATGCATTAATAGACTTAAAATAACTTTTGTCTTCTTTGCCAGTGATTCTCAATTAGAGAGTTAGGCTATGTGAGTTAGACTACCTGAGTGTCAGGATGAGGTCATGGGAATAGCGCTTCCTATTGTTTTTCATTTGTAGGCATCTGCCTTATTCAGTACATCATAGCACCAGGCAGTTTCTCTCCCTAGCAGTTTTCATTTTCCCCTTTGCCATATGTCTACCATATGTCTTTTGAAGTCATCAAAACTGTGGAAAACAAGAGGGCAAAAATTCCTCAGGCAGTTAATACCCACGGAGTACAT
Organism: Galago senegalensis; assembly: GCA_963575145.1. Taxonomy (NCBI): domain Eukaryota; kingdom Metazoa; phylum Chordata; class Mammalia; order Primates; family Galagidae; genus Galago; species Galago senegalensis. The sequence continues at coordinate 15,751 of CAUYTI010089314.1, forward strand.
TTACTCTATGAGTGCGTGCCACAGAAAACTCGGTAAATAGTTTACCTCCATAGGCAAGAGTGAAATGATAATTTCTGATGACAGTTTGCTTTTTAATAAATGAGGACTCAGTAGTTCCTTTGTGGTTCGGGTTCTTTGGCAAAACAAAGACTCGTGGGGGGTTTCCTTCTTGTAGTTAATGGAATAGGGAAATGTTGCTAAGAAGACCCAGATCCTCAGGCAAGTAAGGATGGGAATGCTGGAGACTTGGACCTGCCCTCATTTGCGGGCATCCCTAGATGAAGTAAGTTTCCTCTTGGGCTTTGGAGTAAAGTGGTTGGAAAGAGGTTTCACTTTCCAGTCCGATCTTTCTGCTACCCACATGCTCTCACGCTCTTATTTAGTTTGCGCGGGAAAGATGGATTACTTTCAATTATCTTACAGTTTTAAAAGAGAAAAACATATATATGAACTCACCTGATGATTTTATTATCTATTTTAGGTTACAGCAAATAACTAAAGTATTTTTGTTTATAATTGTTTTGAGTGTGGTACTTCCTGAAGCCATCTCCAAGGTGAAGTCCAGGCTTCCTCTTGCATGTCTCACGGTAGAAAATGGTTTCTCCCTTCCACCTTTCTCAGTTCTTCTGCAGCAAATCATGCAGTGGTTTGATGATTTTTTTTTTTCCATTTTGCATCATAACCTGCATCTTCCCATTTAGCCTTTCCTCTGTGTCAGAAGATGATGGTCCTCCCTTCCTTCTTGAATTTCTCTTCCTCACATTGCTCACAAGCGGAGTGATGCGATTTCTCCTGTAAGAAAGACGTATCCGCACGTCTTCTCCGTTCTCCTCCTTACCGAGTGAGTAAAGGATGTAGCTCCTCACAACTGCAATGTCCATCAGCCAACAGATAATTCTTTCCACCGTTTGTAGGACGTTGTAAACCTGTAACATCCACAGTACTGAACAGCTCTGTCCACTCCGCCCATACACTTTGTGTATTCGGTAATAACTGGGTTTTTCAGCTTGAAATGGCTGTTGCTTCCCGTAACCAGTGGTCAATTGTATTTGAGGGCCAAAACCTTTACATCATCACTAATCTCTTGTCATGGGATGAGAGGCACAGAAAAAGCATGTCAGATGTCTAATGACATTGGAACAGAGCAGGAAAATCTTGTGTTGGGCCTCCTCTGACATAGGGTCAGAAAGGCTATATAGGATTGAGTATAAGTGACACCCTGCGGTTGTCTTTTGTTGTGACATATCACTTTAAAAAAAATAAAATCTAGAATATGATTAGCATGCGTAGGTTGATCGATACAATTGGCCCTCATTTTATATGTAACTGTGTTTTCTGAAGAAGATTTTCTGCTTTTCTTCTTTATTAAAATTTCAGAATACTAAGAGGCATTTAGTTGTTTGGCCAGGAGGTTTCTGGTGTGTTTGTATTTGTATGCATAGTTGTGCGATTACCTACGGTTGCTTTATGAGGGTGCTAAAAATCAACACTCAAAGAAGTGTGGCAAGTGCTAGAAGTGAGCAACAGGCAGCTGGTGGGGAACCAGTGTGCTTCTCTCCTTTAAAAGGACAGCACTGTGCTGGTGTCACTAGCCCGGGGACAGTATCTGCTCATGTGATTGCTTCATCTTCTGGTTTTCAAGAGAAACTGTAAATCAGATTTTTTATTAAGGCCTTTTAAGCAGATTTAAATCAAAGCCCTATGCACTATGTGCTTCTCTCTAGTATAAATTTCGATTAATTCTCAACAATTTTATACTTACAGTTGCCAAAGAGCCCAAGGGACTTAGCTGTCACCTCAAACTGAACCAAACTTAACAAACTTCGCCCCCAGTGTACCCCTCCCTGGGCTTCCCTGTCTGCCTGTGTTAACTTCAGTGTTCCAGTCACTGCTGGACTCAACACCCTCGTGTTTTTTTCGCTGCTTCTCTTTCCTTCTGCAGCCAGCCAAAGCCTGGGCCTGCTGATTTTGTCCTGTGAATTTCCCTGGTTCTCTTTCCTTCTTGCCATCCCAGCTACCCCCATTCCTTGCCCACCTACTGCTCTCCTGACACAGATTCTCCCCCATTCTAGTTCCCGCAGTGTTGTCCAGCCAGGCTGCCCATAGAATGGGGAGATAACAAAAGAGGTATTTGAAAAAGATGGTCAGCCTGGCTGGACAACACTGCCCCTCGTTTTGTATGTGATGTAGATTTCCTGGGCCTCATCAGGACCTCTCCATCTGCCCTTTCCTCTCTCTATACCTTCAGAATGTTGAAGGCTCCAACTTCCCCTTTGGGTAAAACAGCCACAGCTTGTCTGTGGTTTGTGTTTTTCCTGGGCACACCCTCAGCTTTGGCTTAATAAACTTCCATTGACTGAGGTTTTTGTCTTGGTCATGTAACTTATCGACAGCTATCAAAGTACCAAAGGGGAAGAAACTGATTCTGAGGTTGGGAGATGTGGATCTCAGTTCTATGAGATGTAAACTGAGATGTGGAACTCAGTTCTATGCTTCTGAGTTCTCAGCAGCCCTTCACATCAGTATCGTAAGTAAAGGGACCTTGGTTTCTGTGAGCATCAAGGATTTTGATATGTGGGGAGAAGGGAAAGTGGTCTGTTAACTGCCTGGGAAGATTTGTTGGAAAAGTTCCTTTGTATAAGCCTTCAGGGTAATAATTTAGATGGATAGATTTGCCCCTTATTACATTATATAGCAATTTTGTTAAAACACAGGAGTACGTACTATTTTTGATAGAGGATGTTTGTAAGATAAACGGTTCAGTGATATGCAGCATTTCTCTCTTTTGTGGCTACTTGAGGATTTCCTTTCATGAAAAACACAGATCAGACCTACATTTAAGCTTGGTTAAAATAGGTCCTTGGTCATTTTGAACCTCCCCAAAGATTGTTGGAGGAAGAGGCTAAAGTGGTTTGTCTTCATGTGGCCAGAGTTTAGAGAGTGGGTGTTCCTGTGTGCCCAGCTCCCAGGGAGGGAGGAAGAGTGGGTGGTACCTTTGCAATCTGTGGCATGACCATAGGGTCTGGCATGACTCTGGAGGGAGGGCCCCGCCCAGGCAGGATCCCAAGGATCCACGGTGACGCTGGGCCAGTGGTGAAGGGGAATGCTGGCTAAAATTCAGCAGGGAAGTAATGCATGTTTTGAAATACCTCCTATAATCCCCACGTATGGGAGCTTCTAATGATTATATGTGTGGCTGAAAGAGGGGAATCGTTTTGTTTATCCACCTTGAAAATTTTCCTTAATCAACTAATTGTTAAAAACCCACCGCCAAGGAATTTTTAGAGTCAAAACTATCACAATTTTGAATATGGAAGTAATGTTTTGAAAAAGAGTAACGTTTTCTGGCATTAGTGTTTATAAGCTGTGCTACAATGGCCATACCTGGAATGTGATTATATTAACCCCAGTGAATATGTGGAAGTTGTATAGTTTTCATCATTATGCAGTTAATTTTTAATGGTTCACCCTCATGTCAATTTCATTTTAAATATTTGGTTTATATGCTTTGGGCATTTTTATAATCCACATTCTTGGTAACAAAATGCACTGTAAACAAACGTGAATACCTACACCAGCTTGCACAGTAACCAGAAAAAATAAGCCTTTGATCTCAGTGACAGTGAGAGAGCCAAAATAGACGAGGTGAGATTATCATTTATCTGTCTGTCATGTATTATAATTGCAGCATCATGTATTATAATTCAAGCATCAACTAGAAGAATGTACTGTATTTATGTGTGTATGGCTGAGTTAAGATACTTACTCTTCTTTTCAAAATACTCTTGAAACGACCAGAAAATAGAAATGCTGACAAATGTAACAGTTTCACTTTAAAAAATATATGTTTTTAAGAAAAAAATGTGGCTCGGCGCCTATAGCTCAACCGACTAAAGCGCCAGCCACGTACACCTAAGGTGGCAGGTTCGAATCCCCAGCCTGGACCCGCCAAACAACAATGACGGCTGCAACCAAAAAATAGCCGGGCGTTGTGGCGGGCGCCTGTGGTCCCAGTACTTGGGAGACGGAAGCAGGAGACTTGCTTGAGCCCAGGAGTTGGAGGTTGCTGTGAGCTGTAATGCCACGGCGCTCTACCCAGGGGGACAGCTTGAGGCTCTGTCTCAAAAAAAAAAAAAAAAACAAAAAAAACAAAGAAAAAACACACAATAACTAAAAGAATGCCATGAAGGTTATGTTGACCAGTTTGATGAAAGCATTTCAGATTGTGTGTAAAACTGGCACATTGAACCTCATGATTGCATTCATGTATACAACTATGATTTAATTTAAAAAAAAAAGGAAAGAAAGATACTAAAAGCAGTTTGATAGGGGAAAACAAAATAAAAATATTTTAGAACTTAGATAATAAAAGTCTAGCTCTCATCCTGGAATAGACAAGCAGTTGTAAATTAAAACAGGAATCTGAGACAAAATTTGGCAGTAATTCACTGTGATTTTTGACCCCTGGGTGCCCTGTTGAGAAACACCCCTTGAACATCAGAGTTGACGTTAGACAGAGTGGTCATCTGACTTGTTGTTCTTGTACAAAAGGTCAAAGTCTCTGTGCTAGGGGCTCATAAGGCCAGCTCCTACCCTAGGAGCAGGAAAACCAAAGGGACTGTGATTAAGGGAAATACGTGAAGAAGAGTTTATTTTACAGCACTGAGTTCCCATCTGAAAAGTTTCACAGCAGTTGTTATGGTTATAAATCACCAGGAAAATTCCAGCAGTTGCCTGAGCCATGCAGAGCAGGAGCCTTATGGAATAAGAAAGATGGCTTGTTGAAGGGAGAGGCTTTGTCACTGTTGTTTTGTTGGGGAGAGCAGAGATGAGGAGACAAGATAGACTTTTGGACCCCATTCCATTTTCCAGATCCTATCAGCCATAACTGCTCTGGTGTATAAGGGTCCAAAAAGAACTTCCCAGGCTGGGTTTGGACCCAAGGGGATCAGGGACAGTAGTTAGGAGTTCACACCAGAGAAGCTGAGAGTGAGGGGCCAGCCAGGAACACACAGCAAGGCAAAAGAGGAAGCCAAACGGGAACCCCATTAGTTGATGTTGGCCCGATGCTCCTGTCTGTGTTTTAAAACAATAATTTTCTTTCTTTCTTTCTTTTTTTTTTGGAGACAGAGTCTCACTATGTTGCGTGAGTCTCACTATGTGGCATCACAGCTCATAGCAACCACCTATTCTTGGGCTTAAGTGATTCTCTTGCCTCAGCCTCCCAAGTAGCTGGGACCACAGGTGCCTACCACAATGCCCAGCTATTTTTTTTGTTGCAGTTGTCATTGTTGTTTTAGCTGGCCTGGGCTGGGTACGAACCCACCAGCCTCGTTGTATGTGGCTGGTGCCATAACCACTGTGCTATGGGCGCTGAGCCAAAACAATAATTTTCAGAATTTACTTTCCACTTAGAATCATATAATTTTAGAATTTATATGAAAGAACTTTAAGGGTTAAATTTCTGAATGGTCTCGGTATGACATTTTGAGCACAGCAATTTTTCATTATGTTGGATCATCCTTTACTTTGCTACATATTTAGCTTGCCCAAATATGACAATAAATCGTCAATAAATGTCAGTGAAAACTCCCTGGCATTAGAAAAATTAAAAATAAAACTGCCTCCATATATCTTCAGATGCTTCTATGGGGGAAGTATTGCTGCCACTGAGAACGCCTTAAAGATCTCTTCATCAGAGAACAGTCACCCCCCTGCCCGTTTAAGCATGCAACTTAGCATTTCCTAGTATGATAAAGGTTAAAGCAGTTATATAATCTCTGTTTATAGCAAAGTTATTTTTTTTTCTTTTATTCCTAGGGATTACTTAATTTTTTTTTTTTTTTTTTTTTTAGACGGAGCCTCAAGCTATCCCCCTGGGTAGAGTGCCATGGCATCACAGCTCACAGCAATCTCCAACTCCTGGGCTCAAGCGAGTCTCCTGCCTCAGCCTCCCAAGTAGCTGGGACTACAGGTGCCCGCCACAACGCCAGCCATTTTTTGGTTGCAGCCATCATTGTTGTTTGGCGGCCCCGGCATGGGGATTTGAACCCGCCACCTTAGGTGTATGTGGCTGGCGCCTTAGCCGCTTGAGCCACAGGAGCCGAGCTGGATTACTTAAATTCAAAGAAATCTCTGTTTACTTTGATTTCTGAACTTTCTCTCTATTCATTATCTACAATGCCTTAGTTATCATAATTCATTGCATATTTTTTTTCTAAAAATAGAGGATAGATTTTTACAGAATATAGGAGTCATGTGTCATAGTTTTACTAGGATGTTCCTTAGCACCCAGGACAAGGCCCCATCTGCAAATAGGCTCTCACAAAATTATTCACTGAATGGTCCTAAGTTTTAGACTAATCAGAAGCATAGCATAGCAGAAGAGATTATGATCTTTAGTAGTTTCCCTGTAGTTAAGCCCACTTAATTTTATAAAACTCTATCAAATATTGCTGTAGAACTTCTCGTTGACCTTGGCCCTCTTGATAATGTTAGTCAACCATCTTTCTGAGGAGTTATGATCAGATCCAGCAAAAAATTAGAACACAACTATTTTCTTTTCAACTGGAAACCTTATATTTCTGGCCAATAAATCAATCTTAACGAGAAAGAAAGAGAAAAATACAAACATGAGTTAAAGAATGAGATAAATAAAAAATGATTAGGTAAAATTTATGTGCAATCTTACAAACTTGATGCTACCATAAAATAAACTTATTGGTCTTCTTCTGTAGGCGTCAAACCAGTGAATTATCCATACAATTCACACATGCACAGAACATCCAGTTAAAAATCTACCTAGTGCCAAAGCTGACAACTTCCTCAGTCCTAAGGAATAAATCTTACGTGTGCTTCTGGTAAAATCACGGGACTCAAGGTTTGAGCAGGGAATAGGGGAGGAGACAAAATGAAGACAAAGAGAGAAAAATCAAAGGAGAACGAATTATTTCATTTCTTAATCTTGTTTTTTTCTTCCCCTAACTCAGTAAAATAGGGATATTGGCCGGGGTGGTCACAGGGATAAATGAGCTGATGCCTACGGAACAGTAGTGTGTGCTACTTGTCAGAGAGTCTATTTTTTGCAGAGGTTCATTCAGCAGCAAAGCATGATCTCCCTGGAAGAAAGCACACAGCTGGTAAGGACGGGAGCGACAAAACGTCCTCTTCCATTTCTGAGAACCTTTTCTTAGGTTAAGACAGTGTGTTTTGTAGTTTTCAGTAGAGGTAAGCAAAGCAGTTCTAGAAATCTAAAGTGAGTGCCCTTTATTCAGTTGCTTAAACTGAGATGAAATCAAATCTGTATAGTCCTGCAACACTTATATTAGAGCCGTGGTTCTTATGTATCAGCCAACAGCCAGGTACAAATCAAAACAGATTATCATTGTAATCCGTGAATGGATTACAAATCAAAACAAAACAGATTATCATTACCTGGCAGCATCCTGGGGCTGTTAGATTATTAATTAAGCATGATGCCTACACATGAATCATGTGTACCACTCCTCAAAAAACAGAAAGCTAAGTTTAAGGATCAGGAGAACATGGTGTGTGACCTAGATCAGGCCCCACTGGATTTGGTACCTTTGGCAACTAACGTGGGCTAGGGCCACCTTGGCCACTCCTTAGCAAAAAAAGCTAGACATTCTTTTTCTTTTTTTTCTGAGACAGAGTCTCATTATGTCGCCCTCAGTAGAGTGCTGTAGCGTCACAGCTCACAGCAACCTCACACTCCTGGGCTTAAGTGATTCTCTTGCCTCAGGCTCCTGCCACAATGCCTGGCTATTTTTTTTGTTGCAGTTGTCATTGTTGTTTAACTGGACTGGACTGGGCTGGGTTTGAATCTGCAGGCTTGATGTATGTGGCTGGCACCGTAACCACTGTACTATGGCCCTGAGCCATAGCTGGACATTCTTATCAGCATCCTGCTCCATGTTTTTCTAGAGCAATGCTGCTTATAGTTATGCTTAACTTAGCCATGGGGAAGGCCATCTGGTTTTTATTCCAGTACATGGGTTTCAGGTACTATGAAATGCTCATGTGACCTGTATAAAGTTTAGAATTAAAAAATGGCTTCTACTTGCTGGATGTCTGATCTTGGGTAAATTACTCCATCTTTCTGAGATTTAATTTTCTTTTTCATGAAATGGGGATAATTAATAGTGGCAATCTGATAAGACTGTGTTATAGTAGTAAATCTCTGTATTAAATGAATGTTGTCTATGATACTATGTGTTGTTAATAATACAATGAGTATTCTGAAATCACAAATAGATAAAATGCAGGGAAACAAAGCTTATTTCTATCTAGAAATGCTATAAATTACTTTTACGTATCCGTAGAGAGCCTGGCATAAAATAGGTTCTCAGAAATGCCAGTTTTCTTCTGACTCCCTCTCTCTAACTCTTGGCAAATTTTATGTTCTGCCTCGTTTGTCATTTTGCATGGAGTTAGTATTCTCTTTTGCATTATTATTTAATTTTCTTTGTCTTATATTTCCATTTCTGCTTTGAATGCCTTGAGGGAAAGGAATGTATTTTACATTCATGGTACTCTTACCCATGCCAAGCACAGGCCTTTGAAATGAAAAGTGCTCCATAAAAATGGCAGCTGATTTAGGATAACAATATTGAAAAGAAGGATGAAGAGGAGAGGCAGGAGTGTGTTGAGTGGTGTTAAGTGTAATAGAGTCAGGCAACACTAAAGCGAGGGATGTTTAATCTCTCCCCACCATTGTGTTTTGGCTTCTGCAAAGTCCTATCTTCATGACCTAAACTTTGTTTACATTATCATTTAACTTGCATTGATATGGGAAAAGCACTTACGTAAAGATACATATTTGGAGCTAAAATTAAGTTTGACAGATTAGACTTGGGATGTGTATTTTTTGTTGTTGTTGAGACAGAGTCTCAAGCTGTCACCCTGGTTAGAATGGCATGGCATCATAGTTCACAGGAACTTTCAACTCTTGGGTTCAAGGGATCCTCTTGCATCAGTTTTTCTATTTTTAGTAGAGATGGGGTCTTGCTTTTGCTCAGGCTGGTCTCGAACTTGTGTGCTCAAGTAATTCACCAGTCTTGGCCTCCCAGAGTGCTAGTTTTTTTTTTTTTAACAGAGTCATATTTTGTTGCCCTTGGTAGAGTGCTGTGGCATCATAGCTTGCAGTAACCTTAAACTCTTGGGCTCAAGAGATTCTCTTGCCTTAAACTACCAAGTAGTTAGGACTATAGGCACTTGCCTCAATGCCAGGCTACTTTTAGAGATGGGGTCTTGCTCTTGCTCAGGCTGGTCTTAAACTCCTGAGTTCAGACAATCTACCTGCCTTGGCCTCCCAGGGTGCTAGGATTATAGTCATGAGCAATCATGCCAGGCCTAGCCTTGGTTTGTATAGACTGGCCTATATTAAGGCATGAAAGTATTGTCAGAAGGAGCCTAATCAAATATTTTATTCATATTCATTGCTAAGAATATTAATTTGTTTTCATTTTAGTTAGACTACAAAAATAGAGAGCTGAAAAGAGAAAAAAAATCCATCAATCTTTGAAGGGAAAAATATTGATTCAATTGCATCAAAGATACTTCTCTTATCTCCATTTGAAGGAAAAAAGTCTCTTTAACTAATGTGCCCTTATGTCAATAGAAATCAGAGTGGTGGAAATAGTATACACATTTAGAATAGACCTCCAGTGATAGCAACGGGCCACCAGAACCCTCTCAAAGACAAGGAATATGGTGAAAGGGCAGACAGCCGTGGTGGAGGGGCAAAAGGAGATAGAAAAGGTGGAGGACCCAGCTTGCTGGATTTCAAAGACAGGGACTGGTCTTTTAGTTGTATAGAAGGGTTCAAACAGATCAAATTCAGAATGTCTTGGATACAGTGAGCATGAGAATCTCAAAGTGAAGACATAGTGATGTAGAAACGGGGTCCTGAGTAGTGAAGTAGTTGTGAGCTGGATTCAGCAAGTAAAATATCAGTGTAACTGGACATAAGAGAGTGTGTAGACAAGAGGAGGCTTTACCCATATTCTCTGGATCTGGAATTTAAGGTGTATGGAGTATGAACTGAAAACTGAGTGATACCTGATGAACTTTGGAGTTTACTGAAGACTATTAGAAGCCTGAGTAAATTGAGCTTGCATGTGCTAAACGTGGGGTTTACACACCATCTTAGTAAAAGTATAATCATGACCTCCTCTCTTTCCCTCCACTCTGGACTAAATGCCTACTCCATGGTTCTGTTGCTGCAATAAATGAAACCAAGATGATTTCACTGTAAAACAAAGCATCCCTAGTCAAGTATATTGTAATTTATTATGATTAAATTCTTCCATCTTACTTTAAGTTTAAAATATGTTGATAAGTCAAAGTGCTTTAGTGTGAAAATGTCTCTTGACTTGACTACTATGTATGGAATTAGGATGATCTTCTGGAATGGAAAAATCATAATAGGCCATCATCTTTTCAGGGAAATTAAAAGTCAGAATTTTACAACTATAGGTTTTCTTCTTTTTTTTTTAATTGAATGTTAACTATGTACATTAATGCACTTCTGGGGTACAGTGTGGGGTTTTCACATGCCTTCTGAACTACTTCCATCAAACTGGTCAACACAGCCTTCATGTCATTTTCTCAGTTATTGCTTTAAAACGTTCACATTCTACTCTTAGAAAGATTCACCTGTACCCCTATAAGACAAACCTCAGAAGTGATCCCACCAAA
>CAUYTI010089318.1:0-11656 GCA_963575145.1 Galago senegalensis
AACCTACTTGATCATGATGTATGACTTTTTTTATAACTGTAATCTATTGGCTAGGATTTTGTTGAAAATTTTTGCCTCTATATTCATTAGTGAAATTAGTCTGAAGTTCTCCTTTTTAGTTGGGTCTTTTCCAGGTTTTGGCATTAGGTTGATGTTTGCTTCATCGAACATGTTGGGGAAGAGTCCTTCCTCCTCAATTTTTTGGAATAATTTCTGCTGTATGGGAATAAGCTCTTCTTTGAAGGTTTGATAGAATTCTGGTGAGAAGCCATCTGGACTAGGGCATTTTTTTTTTTTTTGGTTGGGAGAACTTTTTTGTTCCTTTGATCTCAGTTCTTACAATTGATCTGTTAAAGAGATATATTTCCTCTTGATTAAGTCAAGGGAGAGGATATGATTCCAGATATTGATCCATTTTATGCACATTGCCAAATTTCTGGACATACTGTTTCTTGGAGCACTCAGAGATGTTGTCTTTTATCCTTGTCACTTCTGTTGTTATTTCCCCTTTATAATTTCTGGTTGAGATTACTAGAGATTTTATGTTTCTGTTTCTAGTTAGTGTGGTCAAAGGTTTATTTATTTTTTCAAAAAAACAAAATTCTTGTTATTTTATTTTCTGTATGACTCTTTTATTTTTCAATTTCATTAATCTCTGATTTAATTGTGTTAAATTATTTTCTTCTGCTGGTTTTGGGATTAGTTTTTTCTTTACTTTCCAATTCCATAAGATGGTTCATATGTTTCCTGATGTGCTCTTTCTTTCTTTCTTTTTTTTTTTTTTTGCCATTTTTGGCCAGGGCTGGGTTTGAACCCACCACCTCTGGCATATGGGGCCAGGGCCTTTCTCCTTTGAACCACAGGCACTGTCCATCTCTTTCTGTTTTTTTGACTGTAGGCATCTAATAAGATAATTTTTCTCTTAAGCTTGCTTTTGCTGTATCCCTCAGGTTTTAGGAACTTGTGTCTTCATTGTTGTTGTGTTCAAGGAATTTAATGATTTGCTCTTTTATCTGTTTCTGAACCCATTTATCATTCAACTTATGGTTGTTTAATTTCCATACCTGTGTTTTGAGATGAATGTTTTTGTTTGAGTTGAGTTGAGTTTCACCTTTATTGCTCAGTGTTCTGAGAAGATACAAGGTATAATTTCTATTCTTTTAATTTTGGTGAGGTTTGATTTGTACCCTAGGATGTGGTCTATTTTGTAGTACATACCACGGGCTGATGAGAAAAATGTATACTCCTTAGCTTTGGGTTGTTGTGTTCTGTATATGCCTATTAATCTTATTTGTCTAGGGTCATGTTTAAGTCATTTGTATGTTTGTTTAGTTACTGTTTAGAAGATCAATCCAGTTCTGTCAGAGGCATGTTAAAGTCCCTCGCTATTATGGTGTTATGGGATATCATATTACTTAGACCCCTCAAGGTCTTTTTCATAAATCTGGGAGCAAATATGATGGGTGCACAAATATTTATAATTGAGATGTTTTCTTTTAGTATTGTTCCTTTGATCAGTATGAAGTGCCCATATTTGTCTTTCTTAACCTTAGTTGTTTTAAGTGTGCTTGTATCTGAAAATAAGATTGCAACCACTCCTTTCTTCTGATTTCCATTTGCTTGAAATACTGTTTTCCAACCCTTAGCCCCAAGTCTTGATTTATCCTTCAAGGCTAGATGTGTTTCCTGGAGACAGTGTGTAGATGGCTTGTTTTGTTTTGTTTTTGGTTTTGTTTTTTATAATCAAATCAACCAGCCTGTGCCTCTGCAGTGGTGAATTCAGTCTATTGACATTTATTGAGAGAATTGATACATGTGGTGGAGTTCTTTTCATTTTATTTTGTGAAAGTCTGTTGTGTAGTTTTATCCTTTGCACCACTGTTGAAGATAAGTTGTGGCCTTTCATTTCTGGTCTTTACTTTGGTGGTGGTCCATTGTGCAATTAGTGTTGAGAATAGGTCTAAGTATTTCCTGTAGACCTGGTCTTGTGGTGAATTTCCTCAGTGCTTGTTTATCTGCAGAAGATTTGGTTTCTCCATCAATTTTGAAGCTTAGTTTAGCAGGATACAGAATTGTGGGCTGAAAATTGTTTTATTTAAGGATGTTCAAGGTGGATGACTATGGTTTGCTGGCTTGGAATGTTTTAGTTAAAAAGTCTGCTGTCATTCTTATGGTTCTACTTCTGTAGGTCAGTTGTCACTTACTTCTGACTGCTTGCAGAACTTTTTCCTTCATATGGACTTTGGAAAGTTTCATTACAATGTGTCTTTGAGAGGCTCTGTTAGAGTTGAGATGAGCTAGTGTTAAAAATCCATCTGAAAGGAGTGTACCAGGGTATTTAGTAAAACTTGAGAAGTTTTCATTTATGATAGTCTCCAGTAGGGCTTCCATTCCTTTGGGACAATCTTCTTTCCTTTCAGGAATCCTTATTATTTCTGTGTTTGAATGCTGCATGGAGTCTCATAGTTTTCTAAACATCTGCTCTGCTTTTTCTCTCTTATGTCTCTTTAACTACTTGGGTTAACTTGAAACCTTTTTCCTTTAGTCTGAGGTTTGTTCTTCTCCATGATCTTTACATTCCCTGATTGTCTCCTTTATTTCCTTAAGTTCTGACATATTTTTCTGTATTCTACATATCTCTTGTCTGACTTTTGTTTCGGTCTTTCCATTTTCTTGTCCATTACTTTTATTGTCTTTATCATACATATTTTAAATCCTCCTTCTAGAAAGTCCTTTAATTCTTTATTGGTGGAGTCTTCTGCAGTAGCTACCTCATGTTGCCTCATGGAGTTCCTTGGTTTTGGTTTTTTATGTTGCCTGACTTTTTTTGTTGTTGTTGTTGGTTCCTTCTCATTTGTTCATTCTTCTTGTTCACCTCTTTGTTCTCCCTTTTCCTTTTCAGTGCCTCCTTTGTTTCAAACAGAAGTTTTTGCTCTTAATGACAGTATGCTACAATATGTTGCCACATCACCAGTTGTCACTGTCTTTACTTTTTAGGAGACAGAGAGTACAGCCAGCAACATCTGTGATCCTTATTCCAAACATTGTTGCCTTTGGCAATGACTGATTATTTCCTGTAGCAGCCTGTATAGCGTATGGCTAAGAGGAGTGAGAGTTATAAGAAATACCTGTAATGGAACTCCTTGGTGAAAAGGGCATGGAGAGAGATTTGGTTCTAACAAGCATGAGTGAGCTTGCAAGATGAGAACATTGGTGAATTGGCAGTCTCTACACCTGTGGTGTTGAGAAGCACAAGCTCAGCCTTATATTAGGCTGGAGGAGAAGGCAGTCAAGAGGCATGCACATTCTATCACGGATCCACTTACTCTGACTCTGTCTCCTCTCCTGCCTGCAGAACACCAGCATGGCGTCTCTGCTGAAGATTACCAAGCTCTGCTAAAGACTAAGAGCTATCTGTTCTAAGAAGACCTTTACTCTCTCTAAGATACTCTGTCTCTCTCTTTCCAGCTAAAGTAGATAGCCCTCAAGCACCTACGAGAAACTGTTCTTGAGCAAGGTAGCTTAGTGGTCTGCGTCCAGAACCTACCTAAGCTGGGCTCGAGACCTGGCCAGTTCTGGGCCCTGACAATTTCCTCAAAATTCAGACCCTGCTGGGTTGTGATCTTAATGTTCACAGTAATTCATCAGGAGAAGGTCTCGCTGTGCCCCCTGACTCCAGGTCTTGTATGCTATGGGAGTTCCTTAGCCTGTCCCAAGAGTTTAGTTCTTATCCTGGCAGATAGAATTAGTACATCCATGCTTTAGACCACTGCTAAGACCTTCTAACGGCCTTACCACAATGGCAGCCCCCTGGCTGCCATTACTTTCTCAGTGTGGCTGCCTTGTGAGACACCAAACCTATGGCAAATCCACTCTAGCTGGCATTCACCTGTCTAATTCATCAGATTAACCTGTCTAATTCATCCACCACTCTGTATCATACACTGTGTCCAGCTCACCACCTCTGCACTGTGCTCCCTGAGCCATGACTCTGTGTAAGAACCTCTTGCCAGGGATGGCTGGGTTCTATCTTTTTCCCCAGTAGTTCTAGGAGAGCTCAGCTGAATGACTCTTCTGGTCTACCATCTTGTTCTGCCCCTCAAAGCCACTTTTTGAATAGAGGAGAGATTCTGGGCACAGTATAGAGACTTTCCCACAGATTCAATTTGGCAGAGACCCCATGGTACATATATCTTAGTTTTATGAAAAATAACTTATCTACATGACAACTCTGAAACAGCTATTTTACTAAATTTTTAAGTTGGGGGCCAGGAGCTGCATTCATAGAGACATTTTAATAATTTTTTTCAAAAAGAGAATCCCTATTGATGTATATGTAAAGAGGGGACTGTGGTGAAAACAAATTGTGATATGGGAAGTTGTAAGGGCTTTTTAAATTGCCAGGTATAATATGACTTTGAAATGAAATGATCAGTAAAGTCTACTTTAACCAAAAGGCTTTGGTATCAAAGTATTTGTAGGAAATACTCAAAGAAATATTAAAATCTATATCTAGGTTCAAATGGTAGAAATGAAGAATGAATTCAGAGTTGGCAGCATACCTAGAAAGTCAATAATGAGTTTGCTCCCTGAACCTTAGCAACAAAACTTCTGGGAATATGAGTAGATTCAATCTAAAAGAGATTTAGGGAACATGGAGATCTCAAGGGAAAAGTAAGTTACATTTATGGAAAAAAAAGTGACAAGGACTACAATTTTTAGGTCTTAAAACAGTTAAAAACTTAGGTAAGAAAGGAAGCATTATAAGTCTGGGGATAGAAAAAGAAACGTTTACCACAGAAATGGGAGTAGTAAAGAGAATATAGTGGGAGTAACAGAAGTGATGAAGTCTAAGATGTTTAGATAGTTGCAAGTTTCCAAAAGAATAAGATATCCACCCCTTTCTGTCATCTGACCCCCCAAAGAATTAGTTACTGCCGTTACCCCTACAGAACTGTGGGAGTATCTTAATTATAACAATTTATAAATTTGGTGAAAATTATTTCTTAATCATCTGTTTCTTCTACTAATGTGTGGTCTCCTGCAGAATATTAATCATTTTATTTATTTGCCTTATAACTAGTCCTCTTACTTAGAATATAAACACTTCACTCCTCTATATCAAACAACTAATATAATAAATGGAAAATAATTAGTACTCAATACTTTTTGAACGAATGAATATAGCAATAAGTAAATGATAATTTCTAACTAAAGTGTTTATAAAAGTACCTGGTACATAGTAGGATCACAATAAGTATATAGTCATTGGAAGAATAGATGAGTGGAGTCAATAGATTAAGATTTTAGCAGATTGCTATAGAATTCAACAAATGGAAGAAAGGAAGAGGGTAAAATTGAAGGAAGGATATTATTATGGCCTTTTAAATCTCTAATTTATAAAAATCATTAGAGTGAGACTCACATTTATTTTAGTTATGTTAAAAATGCACCCAAACTAATGGAGTCCCCATTCCTAAGAGATATCAGAAAGAGAAGATGAAGTGTGATTTTCTGGAACACCTAACAATTACTTAATATGTTAATGTACTCTATTAGCTAGTTCTGCAGAAACATTAGCAGAAAGAGATTAATGATTGGTTAGCTTTCTCTAAAAATATTGTTCTTGCTCCATTGATCATTATAAACACTATTGTAACCTAGAGATTGCTTTAATGAGAAATTAAACTCCCTAATGAGAATTAAAAATTCGTCTTAACACATAACAGAAATTTTAGGTCAGAAAAGAGTGTCATTCAAACCAGTTTTCTGTATCAAATTTAATCCTAAGGATGAAAAAAAGTAAATTACTTTTGGTAATTTGGAGGCAATTATAATGTTTTTTAAAATTTTGTCATGGAATTATTTAATACTTTTTAGCTAGAATATGAATTTTCTGTATATCACCTATAGCTATTTCTTGACATATTGTCAAATTTCAGTAAGTATGCATTAACTGAAAAAAAGTTTGCTTTTACCCTTTTACTCATAGCAATAATTTATTATGTAAATTGTACAATTTTCATGGTGTGTATACACCATATTATACACACACACAGTAGAGAGAGAGAGAGAGTATATACCCAAAGAGATCACTGCCTGAATCAAATTGTAGAATATTCCCAAAATTCTAGAAAGTTTACTCAAGCCATTCAGAGTAAAGAATACACTAGAGGTAAAAACTATTCTGACCTTTATGAAATGAGATGGTAATTTTGCTATTTGTTGTTGTTAGGCAGAATCTTACTCTCTCACCCAGGCTAAAGCGACATGGCATTAGCCTAGCAACCCCAAATTTCTGGGCTCAAGAGATCTTCATGCCTCAGCCTCCTGAGTAGCTGAGACTTCAGGTGCCTGCCAGAATGCCCAGATAATTTTTCTGTTTTTAGCAGAGATTAGTTCTCACTTTGCTTTGGCTAGTCTTGACCTCTTATGCTGAAGTGTTCCTCCCACCTAATCCCAGAGTGCTAGGATTATAGGCATGAACAACCATGCTCAGCTAGTTTTGTATTTTCTTAAAGTTTATATAAATATCACAGGGTATGTATTAGTTTTTTATTGGTTTCTTTTGCTTATCAGCATCTGAAAAATTCCCTCAGATTATTGTTTATATACATACTTTGTTCTTTTCTTTATGTTGTGGGTTATTCCATACTATGAATTCTATACACTAGTAAACCACAATTCATATAGCCATTCATGACCTAGAATTTGGCAACAGATCCTCAGACATGATACTAAATTTATAAACAACTACAGCAATAACACCAAACAGTAGATTAAATGGACTTCATCAAAATTAAAACCTTTATATTTCAAAATGCAGTATCAAGAAAATGAAAAGACAATCTACAGGCTGCAATAAAATATTTTTAAAATATATCTTATAAGGTATTTATATCTAGAATATATAAAATGTCTTACAACTAAACAAAAGTCAAATAACACTGTTTCAAATTATTAAAGTTATCTGAATAGACATTTCTCTGAAGAAAATATACAATTGCATAATAAACTATAAAAAGATGTTCTATTATAGTAATCATTAGGGAATATAAATCAGTAACTCTGAAATTCTGCAACTATGATGGGAATACAAATGTCAGATACAACAAATGCTGCAGACTATGTGAAGATACTGGAGCCCTCATGTGCTGCTGAAGGGACTGTGAAGTGGTATAGTCATATTGGAAAATAATATGTCATTTTCTGAAATAGTTAAGTACAGAGTTAACATATGATGCAAGAATTCTACTACTAAGTATATATTCAAGAGAAATGAAAATACATATGAACACAAAATAATATTTTTTACACATGTTCATAGCAGCATTACTGATAGTAACCAAAGGGATGTCATGGTATAAATTCATCTCCAAGTTTAATATGTTAGAAACGTATTTCTCATGTAACAGTGTTGAATAGTGGGACCTAGTGAGACATGTTTAGGAAAAGTTGACAAGTTTATTCTAAAATTAAATATATAATTTTATATATTTTCTGGATTTTGATATGAGCTCAAGACCCATGTAACCAGTCATATACTGACATATCCATTTGTATAGCTCAATGGAAACTTAAACTCGTCCTGTACAAGGAAAAAGTCATGATTTACTTCCTCAAATGTGTTCTTTCAGTGTTTCCCTTATTTAGTTGCACTGACCAGAAAACTAGAAATCAGCTTTGATATCTTTACATCTCATATGTAATCCATCTCATATGTAATCCATCATCAGATTCCAATTTGATTGTACCTTCCAATGTCTTTCTCAGTAATACCAAAATTTCTTCATTCTCTCCATTCTGGCCCAGGATACTATTCTGATCTAAAATACCTCTCATACTGGTCTAATAAATGGTCTCCTATTTAGACTCTACCTCCCCCCATTCAAGTAGTTCTCTACACTGTGGTCAAATTGATATTTTAAAAAACAAATCTAATTGTATATCCTGTGACAGACATTACTGATTGTATAAACAAAATTCATTTATTCTTTTTTGCTATGTACATCTGAATATTGTTCATGCTCTTCTAAGAAGTTATGTTATTCAAAGAGGGTTGGGCTCCTATCCTGATATAGCTGGTAAATCTTCACTGATCTAACTCAAGTATTCTAGTTTTATTTATTTTGCCATGTAATTCTTTTAAGAATAGGCATGTGATGTAATTCTGTTCAATGACACATGAGGGAAAGCAAACTGAAACTCATCTGGAAAGGTTTTACTCACTGTTGAAAAGAATTTGAAAAAAACAAAAAAGATCCTGTGAAGGGTATGTTCATTGTTCTTTGTTTAACTGTTGATATTAGCAAATTATGCCTAAAATTGTGCCAGCAGTTTAGGAGCACGAGATGTTCTAGGTCAAGAAGATAAGCCAATAATTATAGAAGGGGTAAAGCGAAAAACAAGAGGGATCTCTGTCCTTGATGACTTCGTTGAGTCAGTAAATTAATTAACACTGGAATACCCCTATTTCTGGAATTCTTATGTGAGAATAAATAATATAGCTATAGTTTTTTTTTTCTGGTTGGATGTTCTGATAGTTACAGTTAATAGATACTAAATGGTACATACACATCCTCTTGTTTAAAACATAATCATATTCACTGGTATACATATGTCCCTTGCTTAAAATTATCAATGGTTTCCAGATCATTCAGAAGGCAAAATCAAGATCATTAGCATGATCTATAAAGCCCTGCACAGGCTGACCACTATCTTATTCCACATATTAATCTAAAACAGTGCATTGTTTACTGTTTTCCTGCTGTCTTCCAATTTGTCAGATTCTCTGTGCTCTGCCATAGGGCTTTTATCAGGTTGCTAGAATGGCTATAACAAAGTACAACCATCTGGGTGACTTAAACAATATAACCTTATTTCTCACAGTTCTGGGGGCTAGAAAATCCGAGATCAAAGTGTTGGTAGGTTTGACTTTTCCTGAGACTCCTGTCCTTGACTTGCAGTCTTAACTCTGTGCTCTCACATGGTCTTTCCTATATGTTTGCGCATTCGTAGTGTCTCTCCTCTTTCCTAAACTTCTTATGAGATCACCAGTCAGATTGGACGAGGGCACACCTTACTTTTAATTTAATTCCCTCTTTAAAATGCCTATCTCCAAATTCACTCATATTCTTAGGTATTAAGGGGTTAGGTTTTCAAAAGGGAACACAATTGAGTCCAAGAGAAGGCCACTGATACCTGGAACATTTTTTTCCACCTCTACATTCTCCACTTCCCCTCATGCTCACATATCCTACCTTTTTAGCATTCTAGCTACGGTTCACTTATATTTTATTAAATAATTAGACTAAATAATTATCTATAGGTATCTTCCCCTATTTACAATTTCTTGGTACAGTTTTTATTTCCACTTTCATTACTGTAATCATTATTATGTGTATATGCTAGGGAGTGGTGAGTAGCACACAAGCAACAGGCATATGATTCTGACTTATCAAAGTACTTGTATTTCTTCATTGGTGTGTGTGTGTGTGTATTAGTGAACTTTTAATTTCAGATTAATATAAGGGTACATATGGATAGGTTATATTGTTTGTATTTGTTAAGAAAAGTCTAAGTTGTATTTGAGTCCTCTATCCAGGAGCTCTGCCATATAATCCTACATTATACCGGTTAGGTGGGAGCTTACTGATCTCCTCTCCTCTCTCCTTTTCTTGAATTAAGTTGTGTTTTTTCTCTCCTGTGCCTGTAGTTATGTATCTACTAATGCTCAAATTAGCATTGAGTACATGGGATGCTTGTTCATCCATTCTTGTGAGACTTTACCAGAATATTCTTCAACTCTATTCAAGTAAAGACAAAACATGTAAAGTTGCCTTATTTTTTATTGCTGAATAGTATTCTGAAGTATGACTGTAGCACACTTTATTAATTCATTCATGTGTTGATTGACACATGGATTGTTTCCACATCATTGTCATTGTGAATTGAGCTGGTGTAAATATTCAAGTGTAAATGTCCTTATGGTAAAATGAATTGTTGTTCTTCTGGGTAGATACCTAGTAATGGGATTGCAGGATCAGATGGAAGGTCTACTTTTAGCTCTTTGAAGATTCTCCACCCTTCTTTCCAAGGCTGTATTAGTTTGCAATTCCACCAACAGTGTGTATTTCCTTCTCTGTGTACCCTTGCCAACATCTGCAGCTTTGAGAATTTGGGATAGGATGGGTGGTAGGTTCTATCTCAAAGTGATTTTGATTTGAATTTCTCTGATGCTTCTGGACAATAAACATTTTTTTAATGTGTTTGTTGGCAACTCTCTGTCTTCTTAAGAGAAATTTCTGTTCAATTCTCTTGCCCAGTGATTAATGGGGTTGTTTGCTCTTTTCTTGTTGATTTATTTGAGTTCTTTACAGATTCTGGTTATCAGCCATTTTGTCAGATTTGTAATATGCAATTATCTTCTACAATGCTTAATGTTGTCTATTTGCTGTGTTTATTGTGTCCTAAGCTGTGCAAAGGCTTTTAAGCATAATCAGGTACCATTTGTTATTTTTGCTGCTGCAATAGCAGATGGGATCTTCTTCATAAAATCTTTCCCCAGGCCTATATCATTATAGACCTATATCAAAATCATTTCCCATGATTTATTCTAGAATTTTTATCATTTTTCTCTTAGATTCAAATATTTTATCTACAATGAGTCAATTTTTGTAAGTTGTGAGAGTGCAGGTCCAGTCTTTTACATGTAGCTAACCAGTCCTCCCAGCACCATTAATTAAACAGGGATTCTTTTGCTCAGTATACACTGTTGTTTCAGTTATAGATGATCAGATGATACAACATGAGGCTGATTTTATCTCTAGGTTTTATATTATTTTCCATAGATCTAAGTCTCTATTTTAATGCCAATTTCTTGTTCTTTTGATCGCTACAGACTTATAACCAGAAGTCTGGTAACATTATTTACCAGACTCCATATTTATTTTTATTTATTAGAATTTCACTGGCTATTTGGGGTTTATTCTGCTCCCATATGAAACAAAGAGCTACTTTTCCAAGTTCTTCAAAGTATGACATTGGTGTTTATTTTTTTAAATTAGTAGTGAACAGTATATTTATATAGTCTTAAAATAACTTCCTACAAGGTCCTTCTTAATTACAAAGAGGAAATAGTATCCTTACAAGGGAGAATCCTGACACATGTAACTAAAACATGTGATCAAAGTTAACATCATCCATTATCAAATTGATGGCACATATCTCCTGACGCATGTGACACACCATCGCTGCTGAGGTATTTTTCCCAAAAGATGCACGACTGTCATTGTTTCCTGTATTTGTCTTTATAATAGTTATTACAATATTTATTTTCTTTTTTTATTATTATTAGATCATAATTGTGTACATTAATTCTATCATAGGATACAGTGTGTTGCTTCCATATGCAGATTGGAAAACTTTCATCCAACTGGGTAACATAGCCATCGTGTCTTTCTCATAATTGTTGTGTTAAGACATCCCTCAGAATGGGAAAAGATATTTGCTGGTCATGCTTCTGACAAAGGTCTTATAACCAGAATCCACAGAGAACTCAAGCGTAGTAGCAAGAAGAGAACAGGTGATCCCATCGCAGGGTGTGCAAGAGACTTAAAGAAAAACTTCTCTGAAGAAGACAGACGCATGGCCTACA
>CAUYTI010089319.1:0-11680 GCA_963575145.1 Galago senegalensis
GCAATAACTGAGAAAATGACATGAAGGCTGTGTTGACCAGTTTGATGGAAGTATTTCAGATTGCATGTGAAAACCCCACACTGTACCCCAGAAGTGCACTAATGTACATAGTTATCATTCAATAAAAAAATTTTAAAAAAAATCAATGAAATTAGCCAAAGAGTTCTACAGACAGATTTCTATGTCTGTCTATACTTTCATAAATCCTGCAAGCCTGGAACATTAGGCTTGCCTGGTGGACTCCACTTCTACGTAGTGAAAATTCATTCAAGTGCTTTAGCTTCCTTGGGTTTCAGTGTAAAGAAATTGGTCTTTTTTAAATTTTTTTAGAGATAGAGTCTTACTTTGTCGCCCTTGATAGAATGCTATGGCATCACAGCTCACAGTGACCTCCAGCTCCAGTGACCTCCAGCTTAGGCAATTCTCTTGTCTCAGCCTCCTGAGTAGCTGGGACTACAGGTGCCTACAATGCCTGGCTATTTTTTTGTTGTTGCAGTTTGGCCAAGGCTGGGTTCGAATCTGCCACCCTGGGTATAGGGGGTCAGGACCCTACTCGCTGAGCCACAGGCGCTGCCCGGAAATTGGTCTTTCATAAAGACAAATCACAGGACTTGACACCTGTAGCTCAGCAGCTAGGGCGCTGGCCACATACACCAGGACTGGCAGGTTCAAACCTAGCCTGGGCCTGCCAAAAGACAATGGCAAAAACAACAACAAAAACAGCCAGGTGTTGTGGCGGGCACCTGTAGTCCCAGCTACTTGGGACGTTGAGGCAAGAGAATCACTTAAGCCCAAGAGTTTGAGGTCACTGTGAGCTGTGACGCCACAGCACTCTCCTGAGGGCGACATAGTGAGACCTCTCCCCGTCACACCCCATCAAGCTGGTCTCTCAGAGCACCGTGTCTTCCTTTATGAGTCTCTCAATCAGGCAGAAGCACAATCACTTTTCTTGGTTTCCCTTAGCATAGCTGGAATTTTCTAAAGCACATTGCCAAACATACCAAGAAGTAACGATGATAAACAAATCTAGGAAATATGAGAAACATACATTTCTGAAGGGAGTACCTGATTCAGCACCACTACCTGTTACTTTTCTATTTCATATTTGGCTTGGTTATCAGGGCTAGATCACTCTATAGATGGCTCCTCATCCAACCCCAGTCCCAGTTTCACATTTGAAGACTGTTATCTCCTCCCTAGCTGCTGGTGGGACTCTGCAGTCAGACATGATAGATGAGCTCATTCCTCATGCTTGACTCTGACTGTTAGGGTATCTGAGCCTGCATGGATCCCATATGCTTAAATATGCAATCATGGGTGGGGTGCAGTGGCTCATTCCCATAATCTTAGTGCTTTAGGAGGTTCACTTTAGGCTGGGAGTTCAAGACCAGCATGGGCAACATAGTGAAACCTTATCTCTACAAAACATTAAAAAATTAGCTGGGCCTAATGATACCTTTAGTCTCAGCTACTCAGGAGGCTGAGGCAAGAGGATCACTTGAACCCAGGAGTTCGAGGCTGCAGTGAACTATGATCAAGCCATTATACTCCAGCCTTGGTGACCGAGTGAAACCCTATGTCAGGAAAAAAAAGATATTATTTAACCTCGTTCATAATTCGTTAACAAATGTGCTAACTTATTAATTCTGTTAAATAAAATTTTTAATTCTATTATATTCCAAGTCTAAAAACATTGACCTCTTTAAAAAATTCTTTTTTTTTTTTTTTTTTTTTGCAGTTTTTGGCCAGGGCCAGGTTTGAACCTGCCACCTCTGGTATATGGGGCCGGCACCCTACTCCTTGAGCCACAGGCACCATCCCCTTAAAAAATGTTTAAAGGTCCTTTAGGGATTTCCCTTCTTCCAGGGTTTTTCTTTCTGATCTCCTTTCCCCTCATCTGGTTCTAAATTCCTGCCACTGAGAGTGAAAAGGGGGTCATCTTGCTTCCCAGTTTTGCTATCTCAATCCTTCTGGTCTTTGGCTCCAGATGTTTCCTTGGCACGTGTGTGGTGCTCAGGGTGTTCTAAATGTGGGCAGATCTGCGAGTGCAGATGGAACTTGACCTTCAGCACTAGGACCCATGCAGATGCAACTGGGTTACAGTGATTATAACTTATTTTAAAATACTCAGCATGTACATTGTGATGTTTATATATGCAATTTAGGTTAAGCTAAATCTGCAGAGGTAATCTATAATGCACAGTCAAGGAATGATCAGTGTGGCCAGGTGTGGTGGCTCACGCCTGTAATCCCAGCACTCTGGGAGGCCAAGGCAGGTGGATTGCCTGAGCTCGCGGGTTTAAGACCAGCCTGAGCAAGAGTGAGACCCCTGTCTCTAAAAACAGCTGAGCATTGTGGCGGGCAATGGTAGTTCCAGCTACTTGAGAGGCTGAGGCAAAGAGATCACCTAAACCCAAGAGTTTGAGGTTGCTGTGAGCTATGATGCCACAAAACTCTATCTAGGGTGACAAAGTGAGATTCTGTCTCAAAAAAAAAAAAGAAAAAGAATGATCAGCTAGTACTAAATTGGAAGTGGTTACACTCCAGACATGGCTTCATCAATCGCTTTGCTATTCAGCACACTGAATGTCAGAAGAGGAATTTTATCAGAAAAACATACTTAGGAAACTTAGTTATTCAGCTTGATGATTCTTAGAAATGAGCTCTTGTTGGTGATATTAAAGGTATTCGAAATATGGGGACTGGCTAAAAATACTTTAAAGAGACTCCCTAACTCTCATTTGGACTAGGCTGTAAGAATTTAGGGAAACCTAAAATCTAGCTTGATCCCTGAGTTTTCCTGTGCCCAGCTATTGGCGTAGGAGGATTTCTGAATGATGCCAGTTAGAAAGCAGAAACTCCTGCTTCTGAAGTATTGGTTGTCTGCAGCTTGTAAGCATTTTGTGCAATGTGTGATTGGATCGCCCCAAAGGGTACAGAGGTGCAATTTTATTACACTAACAGGAGAGTATAAACTCCTTGGGATGTTTGGGGCATGTGTAATAAATACCCATACGGATGGCAGAAGTGGTCTGAGTTACTTTCCCGGTGACTTACTGGTGAGATTATAAAAGCATAGCTCGATCTCACTCCCTCAGACTTCCTTAGTGTCTGCTGTTTTCTAGCAACAATCTGAGTTGAGCAAGAACACTGACTCAATTCACAATAAGCTGCGTCCTCAGCCAATAAGGACGGGCAGCTTCACCCTTTTTTTCTTTTTCTTTTTCCAGACAGAATCTCACTCTGTTGCCCTGGCTAGAGTGCCCTGGTGTCAGCCTAGTTCACTGTAACCTCAAATAATCCTCCTGCCTTAGCCTCCCAAGTATCTGGGACTACAGGTACCCACCACAACACCTGGATAATTTTTCTATTTATAGTAGAGAAGGGGGGATCTCCTTGCTGAGGCTGGTCTTGACCTCCTGAGCTCAAGTGATTCTCCCGCCTTGACATCTCAGAGTGCTAGGATTACAGGCATGAGCCACCCCACTCAGCCTCTCCATTCTTTTTATATGTGTCCCTTCATCCTGATCTAGAAGACTGACATCTTCAGGCTCTCTTGCAGTGTCACTGAAGACCAGTATAATTTTCCTCTATGCTATTCCTGAGCCGTGGGACCAGCCATGGAAGGAGGATGTCTCTGTTCTTTTCGTGAAACAAAAAAGCAGATAACGGAAATCATTTCAGCTAACATCACATATCATACCTCCATATAACATCTATACAGGAGTTACACACTTAGAATAGCAAGCAACAAAGAAGTTCCCTTAGATCAAACACCCCAATTGTTACATAAACATATTTCAGCAGGGGTATAGGTTTAGTATACTGATAGTTGAGTTAAAGGAAAAATCCTTCTTTTGACTAACTATCTCTGTCTTGCAAGACTTTTAGCATTCTTTGACCTTGTCCACTAAAAGGCAACCAATTTTAAAAACCCAAAGCATTTCCAAACACCTCCAAAGGGAGAAAACTGGCTTAGTTGAGAAGTGCTGTACTCAACCAAGTTGGGTCTGGTCTGTTACCAGTTTCCTAAATCTTGAGGGCTGCGGAGGGGCAAAGGGTCCAGGGGTGAGCCTCCCATCCCCACCTCAGAATGTGCTTTGTGCTTCAGGCAAAGTGAGTTTTCCCAGACGGCAGCAGTGTCCATGGCATCTTCATAAGTAAAGGCATTTCCCCCAGTCTCTGATTTCCAGTTGATCTTCGCCCAGCTGTCCTTGAGTGTTTCTCTGAAGGTGCTGGAGCAGTCAGACCACCAGGACTTCCTCTCTGGAGTACTACCATTCTTCGATCTCTTCATCATAGGTTTAGAACTATTATTTGCACATTTTTTTTGTTAGTAATGAGGGATCGAATTTTGTTCAACAGAACTCAAAGGGTGAAGAGAGGACATATTAATTACACAAGTATGCCATATTGACAATATTGGTATGTTCTATGTTCTTACTGTTTTTGAAATATATGAGAGTTGATATTTATTTTTCAAATAGTTTTAATTATGTGTGTGTGTATAATTCAGAAACAAATATTAACTGTGTGTGTGGCACCACCAGCATGGTATGGGTAAGGGGGTCATCCAGAAAGCATCTGGCCATGTATGTCTCTATTCTTCACAGTATATGGCTGGATACTTTCCAGGCAGCCCTCGTATATTGTCCGGGAAGGACAGAAACTTTTTTTTTTTTGAGACAGAGTCTCTCTATGACGCCCTTGGTAGAGTGCCATGGTGTCACAGCTCACAGCAACCGCTAACTCTTGGGCTTAAGGGATTGAGACTACAGTCACCCACCACAAAGCTTGGCTGTTTTCTTGTTGCAGTTGTCATCGTTGTTTAGCTGGCTCAGCTGGGCTCGAACCCACCAGCCTCAGTGCATATGGCTGGCACTGTAACCACTGTGCTAGGAGTGCCAAGCAGGACCAAAGCTTTGAGGGAAAAATCTCTGGATGCCAGGACAAAAGACAGGAGCAAATGGGAAAGAAGTTATCATTTCCTCAGCCCAGGTTCAGAGACAGGTTATTAACTGGAGTTGCTATTTTACATGAAGGCCTCGGGGAGGCTCTTGCAGGACTTCAGCGAAAACACACCTCCTGGATTTGTAAATGAGGTGCTTTCTCCTTCCTGGTGACTCTGGGTAGGGACGGAAGGTTCCGCAGCGCCATTTGGGCATCTGGAGGGGTTGAAGTTCTGGTAACAGCACCTGGATGGAGAAGCTGAAGTACATAGCAGTTAAACTAACACTGGCGAGGCAACTCCCAATGTGGCTTCGTGGTGATGGAAAGAAAGAGCAGCACGGACAAATCTGATGGGCCTTGTCACCAGACACTTGGGAGGGTCCCCAGAAGGAGCTGGAGAAACTGTGCAAGGTGGGCTGAGATCCCACAGCTGTGTAGACAGGGCGGCTCAGCCCTGGAATTGTTAGCATTGGATTACTGCAACTGAGGATATCATGTTAACCACTGCGTTCTATCCGTGGGCCTTCGAGACAACATAGCAACTGCCAGGACCACATCAGGACTTTTGTGGGCCTAAGCACCTTTGCTTAGTGGGCTCCTTTCTTCATAAAACAATATTTTAAATTGCATTTTAAAACTGCACGGTTACAATCCAGGCGGGGTTCATTATAATGTATTCAGCTTTTTCTTCTGATTTTAGAAGAAACACAAATTCAGTCATTTTTGTGGGCCTCTACAAGGATTGTGGACTCCGGGCATTTTGCCTGCTGTGACTAATAGATAGATACGTGTTCCCTGGTAACCAGCACTCTCTTCTGTTTTTTTCCAGCAGTGTTTTTCCTCTTCCCTCACTTATGGCCTCTGCTGACTACTTTGTTGATTTCTATCCAGACAGGCTTTTTCACTGAGATCGTTTAAAATTCCCTGTAAGTTGTCCATGTTTAACCATTGGCCATATATTTCAATGTTAAGACCGTACATTACATTATCAAATCGTTATCTTCTTAACTGGATTTATTATTCTGAAAATATCTATATACCATTTATACATTCAAAATTATTTTTCTTTTTTGAAAATTTTCTGTAGAGACAAGGTCTTCCTGTGTTGCTATCCAGATGGTCTTGAACTTCTTTCTGCCTTAGCCTCCCAGTGTGCTGAGATTACAGGCGTGAACCACTATGCCTGGCTTCTTCAATTTGTTCATAAATCAGAAAACCATAATATAATCATTTTTTTCATAAATCAGAAAACTATAATACTTTTCTTTTTAATAGGCACTGTCCCTGTGGAAGGAAGCTATGGTTTTCTGTGGGCATATGCACATCAAGTCTAAAAATCTTCCATTGTTTTTCCTAAATCCCAAACCCAATTGTTTGTGTGGGTTCCAGAGCCAGGGAGAGGAGTCCTATAGGCTCTAATATGTATTCAGAAAAGACCACAGTCAACTGAGTCAACTGAGTTTATAAACTCAGTTTATAGTTTGGTTCCTGCCAGCTAACCCTTGAGCGACCCCTTGGACTGTTTATTCCTTATTTGGAGGGTGCTGCTGAAAAGTTTGCTCTCAAATTAAAAATAAAACAATAAAAACCATTATGTTTTTAGAAAAGAACTGTTTCCTTAGCATCTCTCTATTTTTTCTCTCCTGTCTCCACGCTGCTCACATACTGGGAAAAGGTTGCTGGACTGGAGTTATTTCTTCAGGAGAGAGGAACATTAGCTGGCCCCTACTCCTTACCCAGGCTGACAGTTCACTTTTATGGCTTGGAGGGAAGGAAGTAGGAGAATATTCTTACAGTCAGTTGAATATATCAAGTATGCATCAGAAAGAAACCACTAACTAACACAAGGTGAGGGTGCCATATACAAATTTTGATCTGAGTATACACATGAGCCTTCCTTAAACATAAGAATGTGTTCTCTTGGCTCAGTGCCCATAGATCAATGGTTAGGGCACCAGCCACATGCACTGGGGCTGGCAGCTTCAAATCTAGCCCCGGCCTGCTAACCAACAACAACAACAACAACAACAAAGCCAGTGTAGTGGCAGGTGCCTGTAGTCCCAGCTACTTGGGAGGCTGAGGCAAGAGAATGGCTTACGCCCAAGAGTTTGAGGCTGCTGTGAGCTGGGATGCCATAGCACTCTTCCCAGGGCGACAAAATGAGACTCTGTCTCAAAAAAAAGACTGTGTTCTCTTTCAAATCAGTGGTAAACAGGTTCCTACTTTGCCTAGAAATGTGCCCTCTTCCCCAGTACAAATCCTTTCCTCTTCTCTCATCTGAGCAACTCCTCCTTCCCCTTCTAGACCTGGCATATGCATCGCTCCAGCCTCTGTGATCCCATGGGAATGAGTCCACTCTCTTACTTCGGCACTTACCATCAACCTAACTTTCAAACAGAGGGGCTTTCGAATAGAACATTATTAGATTTATTTCAAAATAGAGCATTGCAATGGGAACGCATGTGCTGTAATAAACAATGTGTGTATTCAGGGAGGTAAAGGAAGACTACGGCTTTTAAAGGAGAAATGAGGATTATTTAGTTGCTCAGGGCTAATTATCCTTGGCTATCAGGGTTCACAACAAGGGTGGGACGTGGTTCAAGGCTGGACAGGCAGTTGCCGGGCAGCTGCCCTCACAGAAGTATTTATGAGTAAGCTTGTGGGTTTTCCAGTCTTTTGTGATAGTTTTTGTTATGAGGCAAACTGCCCTAGCACTATTTACCAGGGTGGTTTTGTTTGTTTTTGGTTTTTTAACACAAGTGACTCTATTTTATTTTATTTATTTTTATTTGAGACAGAGTCTCAAGCTGTCACCCTGGGTAGAATGCCGTGGTGTCACAGCTCACAGCAACCTCAAACTCTTGGGCTGACACCATTCTCGTGCCTCAGCCTCCCAGGCACGCTAGGACTACAGGCACCCACCACAACACCCCGCTATTCTGTTGTTGTTGTTGTTGCCGTTGCTGTGATGCTACAGGACTCTACTGAGGGCAACATGGTGAAACTCTGTCTCAAAAAAAAAAAAGCAGCACACTGTAGGGGTTAACCCTTCACGCTGGAGTTAGAGGAGCAGGGTTTCAATGTCAGCTGTGTCACTATGATTACATATCTTTGAGTGGGTCACTTTCCTCATTTTTTAAATTTCCTTATGTTTAAAATGAGATCAGAGTGGACTTTATTTCATGAAGTTTCTGTGGAGATGAGATTAGATGGAACATGGAAAGGATGTGTGCCATGCCTGCCCCATAACAAGCACTTGGTTAAGTTTTCAGAGTGAGGATGGTGGAGAAGAAGGTGACAATGTTTACACTGTGGCTCTCGCGAGGCCCCTAATCTGGCTGGAGAAATACCATACGGGGCAGAACTGAGAAAGCATGACAGCACGGTAGGGCCCACTCACAGTTTCCTTCCATTTCTGTGGTTTCAGTTACCTGCAGTCAACCACTGTCCAAAAGGAGTCAATAGTAAACCCGTCATGGGTTTTTAATTGCACAGCATTCTGAACTGTGCCGTGAAATCTCGAGATTTCCGCTCCACCACGCACTCTCCAGGCAGCATCTCCAGGCCGTGCAGTATTACGGGAAGGAGAAAACTTCATTTCCATGGGGCTCCAAGTTTCAGGCTTTCACTGAGAGGCTTGGAATGTATCCCCGGGGATCAGGGAGGACTGCTGTACTTGGAGTTCACTGTAAAGGAAGCACAGAGAAATAAAAAGAGAAAACATACAGGCAGGTAGGGTTCCTAGAGACAAGAAAAGAACAAAAGGGAACAGACAAAATATTTGAAGATGTAAATGAGAATGAACATTCATTTGAAATCATGAAAGCGTTGTGTCTATGTAATGGGAGAGCACAGTCTGCCTGGGGGTGCGAATGGAGAAGAAAGTTACTAAACATCAGGGTTAAACATCTAGGTTTCAAAGAGAAAAAGCAAGATCTGTATACAAGAGGACAGTTGAGGCCTCCTTCCTACTTTTTCCAGCCAGTGCCAGAAACCAGTGAGCAAAGCAATGTTGCCATGTCCCCAGGGAAGAGGTTCCTCTGTGTCTAACAAGAACGTGGGGCTACAGCCACAGTGACCACCCGGCTCAGTACACGTGGGCCTGAGGGCTGCCCAGGATACAGGACTTTCGGTGCTAAAATCTGACGGTTCAGACAGGTGGTTATTTATTGTATATACAAGACTCATTTGTTGACAAAATCTAGTGAACCAAGAGAAAATCAAAACTAAGAGATCACGGCGGTGTTATGATATATACATTGGTTTTGGTCCACAGTTCCTGGCTCATAACTCCTGTAGTTCTTGTGATAATATTGAGGCACTTTAGGCTTCAGGAAACAGAAATCTCTCTTTCTGACCTTCTCCTGCTCTCCTTTGACCTGCCTGAGGCAGAACTCTAATCTGATTGTAGGTCAAAAGACCGTCATTCCAGAGAGGGTCCTGCCCCACACCCCGGGGCAGGAACACTGCACAGAGAGGCAGGAAGAATCTGAACAGACAGGCCTTGTTGGGTTTAGATCACGCGCTTTCTGTCCAATCACATTTCTACACGGCTGTCAATTATACCTATATCAGGAAGCCTTTATAAAAATCCAAAAGTACAGGGTTCGGGGACCTTCCAGATAAGTGAACACATGGGGCTCCTGGAAGGTGGCCCATGGGAAGGGCACGTGCTCTCTGTGCCCCTTCCCTGTACTTTGCCCTGTGTGTCTCTTCATCTGTAGCCTTTGTAATATCCCATAAGCCTGCAACCATGTTTCCCTGAGCTCTGCTAGCTGCTCCAGCAAATTTAGAGACCCCAAGGAAGGAACTCCAACTTGAAACCAGTTAGTTAGACGTTCTGGAGGCCTGGACTTGTGACTAATTGTCTAGGGCAGTGGTTCTCCACCTTCCTCACGCCGTGACCCTTTAATACAGTTCCTTATGTTGTGGTGGAGCAATGTCTTTACTTCTCCCCCAGCTGATTAGGGGCCACCACAACATGAGGAACTGTGTTAAAGGGTCACGGCATGAGGAAGGTGGAGAACCACTGCTCTAGGGGTAGGGCGTGCAGTCTTGAGGACTGAGCTCTCATGCTGTGGGATCGGACAGTATTTCCAGGGAGGTGCTAGGTGTGTATGGGTAGGAAAACGCCCATATTGATTCACAGAAGTCTTTTTCTATGTTGGTGATTGTTGTGGTGTATGATCAGAGGGAAAAACACAGTTTGAGAGTTCTTCCAAAACAATCAGAAATATAGAAGCCTTGATCAAAGAAAAGATAAGCATAGAGTATATTTATAGATAAAAACTAAAAGGTGGCCAGTTGGGGTGGGTCGTGCCTGTTATCCTAGCAGAGAGTCCAAGGGAGGAAAATCACTTGAGGTCAGGAGTTCAAGACCAGGCCGAGCACAATAGTAGGACCCAGTCTCTACAAAAAAATACAAAAATTAGGTGGGTATGGTGGCACAATATTCTGAGATACTCAGGAGGCTGAGTCAGGAGGATCACTTCAGCCCAGGAGTCTGAAATTGCAGTGAGCTATGATGACACCATTACACTCAGGCCTGCTGGGTAACAGAGGGGGACCCTATCTTAAAAACAAACAAACAAACAAACAAAACCTAAAAGGAAATGAAATCACCCTCATAAACTGATGAAGAATTGCAAGGTGAGAACTAGAGTAAGGTCTCCAAAACTCTGTGACAGAACAGGCCTAGCTAAGATTATAGTACTCAGCCACTGTCCCTGCCCCCCACCCCATTTGCTTGATTATAGTTAGTCACTGTCCCCTTGTTTGCTGTGATTGCTACTCTACAGGGCACAGCTGGTAGTTGTAAAGAGTCTTGACTTTACCCCCTATAAATAACATCACCTGTTCAGGACATAGGGTTAGATTTTTGAGCCATCTTCTTGGTCCTGCTTCCTTTTTTTTTTTTTTTTTGAGACAGAGCCTCAAGCTGTTGCCCATGACTCACAGCAACCTCCAACTCCCGGGCTTAAGCGATTCTCTTGCCTCAGCCTCCCAAGTAGCTGGGACTACAGGAGCCTGCCACAACACCCAGCTCCAGGTCCTGCTTTCAACCAGATTAACTGACCCACCCAGACCACGAACCTGACTCAAGTGGTCTTCAGCCCCCACTCAAGGATCAGCTGGCCCACCCAGACAGCAGCTCACTAAAGTACTGATGGCTCCACCCTGCAACCAGTCAATTAGCAGGCCCTGATTGCCTAATCCTCTGTCACCAAACTGTCTTTAAAAATCCTGTCCTCCCAATTCCTGGGAGGTGGGTTTGAAAGAATTCTCCCATCTCCCTGCTTAGTGCTTTGTGTGATGAGCTCTTTCTCTGCTGTAAACCCTGCTGTCTCTGGACATTGGCTTTCCCTTGGGCAGTGGGCAGATGATCCTGGCTAGACAGCAGTAGGAAAGACTGCGGAGATTGTAGTTCAGTACGTAAGTTTTACAAACCTTCACAAGGTAAAACTACTAACAATACAAATAACAAATATTGCACAGTGGTGAGAGAGAAAGTAAATAGAAAGTAAATTTATTCTGTCTATAATTGCAACAAATAGTAAATAAACAAACACAAGGAATACATAACGATCAACTTCTTTTTTTTTTTTTTTTTTGAGACAGAGCCTCAAGCTGTCCCCCTGGGTAGAGTGCCATGGCATTACAGCTCACAGCAACCTCCAACTCCTGGGCTCAAGCGAGTCTCTTGCCTCCGCCTCCCAAGTAGCTGGGACCA
>CAUYTI010089321.1:0-23625 GCA_963575145.1 Galago senegalensis
CTGTGGTGCCAGCTACTTGGGAGGCGAAGGCAAGAGACTCACTTGAGCCCAGGAGTTGGAGGTTGCTGTGAGCTGTAATGCCACGGCACTCTACCCAGGGGGACAGCTTGAGGCTCTGTCTCAAAAAAAAAAAAAAAAAAAAACACTGTGTGGGGAAAAGATTCCCTATTCAACAAATGGTACTGGGCAAACTGGCTGGCAAACTGTGAAAGACTGAAACTGGACCCACACCTTTCACCATTAACAAAGTTAGACTCTCACTGGATTAAAGATTTAAACTTAAAACATTAAATCACAAAAATACTAGAAGAAAGTGTAGGTAAAACACTTGAAGAAATTGGCCTGGGTGAACATTTAATGAGGAGGACACCCTGGACAATTGAAGTAACATCAAAAATACACTATTGGGATCTGATTAAACTAAAGAGTTTCTGCACAGCCAAGAAAACAGTAAGTAAGGCAAGCAGACAGTCCTCAGAATGGGAGAAGATTTTTGCAGGTTATGTCTCTGACAAAGTTTTAATAACCAGAATCCATAGAGAACTTAAATGTATTAGCAAGAAGAGAATGAGTGATCTCATCTCAGGGTGGGCAAGGGAATTTCAGAGAAATTTCTTTAAAGAAGATAGGCACATGGCCTACAGATATATGAAAAAATGCTCACCATCCTTAATCAGCTAAGAAATGCAAATCAAAACTACTTTGAGGTATCACCTAACTCTAGTAAGATTAGCCGATATCACAGAATCCCAAAACGAGAGATGCTGGTTTGGATGTGGAGAAAAGGGAACAATTCTACACTGCTGGTGGGAATGTAAACTAATATGTTGCTTTTGGAAAGACATCTGGAGAACACTTAGAGAACTAAAAATAGACCTGCTATTTGACCCGGCAATTCCTTTATTAGGTATATACCCAGATGACCAAAAAAATCACATTACAACAAAGGTATTTGTATAAGAATGTTTATTGCCCCCCAATTCATAATTGCCAGGTCATGGAAGAAGCCCAAGTGCCCATCGATCCACAAATGGATCTATAAACTGTGGTATATGTACACCATGGAATACTATGCAGCCATAAATAAAGATGAAGACTTTAGGTCCTTCATGTTCACATGGATGGAGCTGGGAAATGTTCTTCTTAGCACAGTATCACAAGAATGGAAGAAAAAGTATCCAATGTACACACCCGTATTATGAAATTAATTTATAGTTTTCATATGAAAGCTATAACCTAATAACAGCCTAAGAATATGGGGAGGGGGAGAGAGAGGGGAGGAGGAAAATGGGTGGAGGGAGGGTGATTGGAGGGATCACTTCTGTGGTTTATTTTACAAGGGTACAAGTGAATCTTTCTAATAGTAGAATATGAACATTTTAACACAATCACTAAGAAAATGACATGAAGGCTATGTTAACCAGTTTGATGGAAATGTTTCAAAGTTTATGTGAAAACACCACACTGTATCCCTAGAAGTGCATTAATGTACATAGTTATCATTCAATTAAAATTTATAGATGAAGAATGTGCCTGTGTCTCAGTGAGTAGGACGCTGGCCCCATATATGGAAGGTGGGGAGTTTCAGCAGGGCCCTGGTAAAATGTCAATAAAAAAATAGCCATGCATTGTAGTGGGTGCCAGCTCCATAGAAAGGTGATGCAAGAGAATCATCTAAGCCCAAGAGCTGGAGGTTGTTGTGAGCTATGTCATGATGGCACTTTAATGAGGGTGGTAAAGTGAGACTCTGTCTCTAAAAAGAAAAAAAAAAAAAACACCTTAGATGAGGGAAGGTACCTGAAGCTCAGTGAGTAGGATATTGGATTCATATCTAGGGTTTCTGGTTTAGCACAGTACCTGCCAAACTACAACAACAACAGCATAATCATAGTTGAGAAGGGAACTTATTCAGGAATAGTAAAGGTATTTACAGATGACTGGATACATATAATGTGCTATATTCATACGATGAACTGTTCTTCAACAATCAAATTTATTGAAGTGCATATTTGTGTTACAATAGGAATAAACCTTAAATCATGGTAAGGGAACAAGGCCACTTATAAAAGACCACACAAAGCATGACTGATCTCAGAAAAAAACATCAAGAGAAGGCCAAGTGTCTGCTACCTGGTAGGAGCAAGTGGCAGGTGGGTTAGAGTGGTGGGGAAGATGAAGGTTATTGCTAGTAGATATTGATATTCTTTGTGTGTGGGGGAAAAGACAAAGTTCTAAAATTAGATTGTGATGATAGCTGTACAATTGTGGGACTACACTACAAAACACAGAATTGTATACATTCAAAAGGTGAACTACTTGATGATGTTTTCCAAAACTTGAGGCGCTCAAAAGGCTCACAGCATAAGAAGTACCCAGGTATGAGAGGACTTGAAAGACAGTCAACTTTATCTCCCTGTTCACACACAAGTCACCATGAATTGACATGGAACACGCATTGTTCCATCCTACGCAAGTGTTCAATTTTTTTTTTCCTTGAATCAGGATGACTCTTTTCCCCTAGATAGAGTTTCCTGAGGTCATCATAGCTAACCATAACCTCAAACTCCTATGCTCTACAGGTCCTACTGTCTCAGCCTCCTAAGCATCTGGGAGTCCAGGTTCTCCACCACACTGCCCGGTTACTTGCACCATCCACTTCTGCCTCCCAGAGTGTTAGTAGGATTACAGGTGTGAGCCATCACTCAAGATCTTGAAGTTTGGGATATTTTTCAAACTATGGTTTGCAGGCAGAGATGGTGCTACATGCCTGTCTTCTTGGCATTTTGGGAGGCCAGGTCAGTTCAATTGTCCGAGGTTCTAAATTGGAGACCAGTCTGAACACTAGCGAGAGCCCCATCTCTGAAGAATAAAAAATGGCTGTATGTTATGCAGGCACCTGATGTCCCAGCTGAGGGAATTGGTTCACTTGATTATAACACTTTATGACTGCTGTGAGCTATGATACCAGAGTACTTTACAGAGGGCAACAAATCGAGACTCTGTATAAATGGAGAAAAAGATTGGTAAGGGCATTACATCTCATTTTACTTTTGACCACATAACTAGTGTTGATATTTTTTCCTTAGATTAGATGTCTACTAGAGAAATTATTCTGCCATAGGGAAATTGTTTTCCTACAACCCCTATTAGTCAAACCTTTGGATTTTATGTAATTCTGACTCTATGATATCCTAGATTCTTGTAGTCACTATAAAATGCCCATACAGTGAATTCTTGACTCAAATCAGGCTTTTCATATGCACACTGAAAAACCCAGAGTAGGTTGGCACCTGTGGCAGTGAATAGGGCACCAGCCCCATATACTGATGGTGGCAGGTTTGAAGTTGGCTCTGGTCAAACTGCAACAAAAAATAGCCAGGCATTGTGGTGGGCACATATATTTCAAGATATTTTGGAGGCTGAGGGAAGAGAACCACCTAAGTCCAAGAGCTGGAGGTTGCCATGAGCTGTGATAGCAAGGCACTCTACCTAGGGTGACAAAATTCAACTCTGTCTCAAAGTAAAAAATCCATAGTATACCATTCACAACTTCTGTTGGGCTCCTTCAATCTGAACCAATATTCCCTTGCTCTAATCAGTTGGAAGCCAAGAACAAGACATCTCTGCACAACCTCCACCCATCACATCAACTGGCAATGTTCTAATGAACCAACCCCCAAACACACTTGTCCTGACTCATTCTCTGCAAGGGACCACAATAAATCTCCTTTATGTAGTACCATATTCCTTTTGTCTACTGAACTTTCCTCATACTGTTGCTCTTGGAAACTATGCCTAGCAAATGTTCTTTCTTTCTTTCTTCCTTTTATTATTTTTCATGAGACTGTCTTTCACTATTTTGCCCAGGCTAGATTGTCATGGCCTCAGCCTAGTGCTCTGGGAAATTCAACTCTTGGGTTGAGGGGGTTCTTATGCCTCACCCTCTGGAGTAGCTGGAACAAAAGGCAATGGCCACAATGCTTGACTACCTTTTATATTTCAGTAGAAACTGGGTAGGAGATAAGCTTTGAGGTTGTGTTGCTGTTGCTCAGTGTTGTCTCCACCACATGAGATCAGGGGAACAGCTCACCTTGGCCTCCCAGAGCATCCAAATATTGTAGTCATGGGTGGCAAAAGTCATTGAGCTCTACTTAAGAAATGATAGTAGGGTTGAGTACATTGGATATTTTTCTTCCATTCTTTTCTTTCTTTATTTTATTAAATCATAGCTTTCTACATTAATGCAATTATTGGGTATAAAGTGCTGGTTCGATATACAATTTTAAATACTTACATTGAACTGGTTAACATGGCCTTCACTGATGTGTTTTAGTTTTTCTGTTAAGACATTGATATTCTATACTTCGTAGATTTAACATGTACCCTCGTAAAATTTACCATCGGTTTGGTCCCACCAGTTACCTCCCTCCACCCGTCCTCCCCCATCCCTTTGCCCCCTCTTTTCCCTTCACTTTGGGGTGTTGTTGGATTATAGCTTTCATATGGAAGTGTGGGTGCTTATATATTAGTTTCACAGTAGGTTGTAGGATATTTTCTTCCTTTCTTGAGATGATTTGCTAAGAAGAATATGTTAAAACTCCATGTATTTCTTTCCTTCTTTCTTTCTCTCTTTCTTTTCATCTTTCTGTTTTTCTTTCTTTTATCCCTTTCCTTTTCTTTTTATTTCCTTTCCTTTTCCTTTCTTTCTTTCCTTTTCTTATTCCTTTTCCTTCTCCTTTTCTTTGTTTCCTTTCCTTTCATTCTTTTCTCCTTTCTTTCTTTCTTGTATACCTTTCTTTCATTCTTTCATTTTTTTTTTCATCAGACAGCCTCTCACTCTGTTATGCATACTAGAGTGCCCTGGCCTCAGCCTATAACACAGCAACATCCAACTCTTGGGTTGAAGGGATCCTCATGCTTCAGCCCCTCAAGTAGCTGGAACTACAGGCAAGTGCCACAACGCTTGGCTACCGTTTCCAATTTAGTACATACTATGTGGGAGATAGGGGCTGAGGGCATCTTGCTATTCCTCAGCCTTGTCTCCAACACCTGAGCTCTGGGGATAAGCCCACCTTGGTGTCCCAGTGCATCCAAATATTGTAGTCATGTATGGCAAAAGTCATTGAGCTCTACTTAAGAAATGACCTTATCAGGGGCTTTGAGGAGGGTTTAATCCTCAGGCCCCAGTTACACATAGGAATTATTTCAGGACTGTTTTGCATAACTGTGGTGGGAGATATCACCACAATTATGCACACATCTGTTTTTTGTTAATCAGGTTACATTAGTCTTTCTGTATTGAATGTGTGGCCCAGCATATCTCTTCTACTTCTACTGAGAAATGTGTGACATAACTGTCAGGTCTGTAAAACCAATGTCTGATCTTTGGGGTCAAGATGTTTGTTTATAACATCCCAGGGCAGCACTAGGTCGAAGCCATACTCTTCCATTTTCTTATACATCTATGATAGGAAATGAAAAAGAAGGGTTGTTGAATCCCTTGGAGGGATATACAAACAAACTTTTGGAAGCAGGAATTGAGTGTGGAGATAAGAACCCCACAATTTTGTAACAATTTGACCCCAATGACAAACCTGGATATGACTAAACATGCATAAGATAAATACGGTTATGCTTAAAGATGGTAACCCAGGTGAACACCCATTGTGCTGTCATCCACAGTGATCATGCAGTGACTTCATCCTGTAATGTCCTGGGATCCAGGTCTCTGGTCAAATTTACTAAGTTGCCTTTTCTGCTCCCTTCAGCTGGTGTCCCTCAAGTGTTTGAACCAGTAAACTTCTTGACCTTCCATCCACAGAGAGGTGATCTCCCATTTGTGTCTTAATGATTCTCTTGACGGTTGAGATTCCTGACACTAGGCTGACACAACAGTTGAGATTGTTTACAGCAGTGTGACTCAGGCTGCATCACAGATGAAAAAAAAACTGTATGGAGTCACTTAAGTAGAATGCAAAGTCTCTCTCTTTTTTTTTTTTTTTTGAGAAAGATTATGAGGCTGATGTCTTGGGTAGATTGCAGTGACCTCCCAGCTCACAGCAACCTCCAACTCCTGGGTTTAAGCAATTCACTTGCCTCAGCCTGTGGGAAGAATGCCACATAAAACTAGTTACATGAAATGTGCTCTTTTAATTCCAGAAAGTGAGCAAAAAAACTTCTAAGTATTGTGCAGTTTATAGAAGCTTAGCTGCCTGGGACAACATGGCAGGGCCTGTGGGCAAGGTGGTAACAACCTCCTGCATGGAACTCTGAACATACAGTCAGTCAGCCTGCCAGATAAGGTTTGATGGCCCATCTGTGCAGGAGACATGGCTCAAAGCTTGATGTGAGTGAAAAACTCCATTGTAAAAGTGAGTGGCTCCCAAACCACAAGAAAACAGAGTCATTGAGCCTGGTTCTTGAAAACTTAATTGAGTACATGGAAGAAAAAAACTTTTACTTCCCTGTTTGTCCTGATCCTTAACTTTGACAATGGAAGTCAAATAATGCAGGGTTGCTTTATGTCTGTAGAGGAATAGCTTGAGGCTAGTCTTAAGATGGTTATATTACTTTCCCAGGCTTTCTGTCTTTTCTACAGTCTAAGATAAGAATAGAGAATGTTAAGATTATTGATCAATGTGGTGTACATGACTAGCTTACTGTAAAAAGTAATTGCAAGTAAAGATGATTTGCTACATGCCACCCAAAAGTGTGTAGTAGTTTTTTGCTTTCATACAATTCCAGGAGCAAACTTGCACCCACAGCCAAGACGTCCAGCTCTTCCCATGAGAAAATTACCACCCAACACAGCTTCCAAAGTACCTGGGACTACAGGTGCCCACCACATCACCGGCAATTTTTTGGTTCTAGTTGTCATTGTTCTTTGGCAGGCACTGGCTGGATTCAAACCCACAAGCTCTTGTGTATGTGGTTGGCACCTTAGCAACTTGAGCTACAGGTGCTCAGCTAGTATGCAAATTCGTTTGTGTTTTTGATTCTTTCTTTCAGATAGAGTTTCACTTTATCACCTTTGGAAGAATGCCACCACATCATAGATCTCAGCAACCTCCAACACCTGGGCTTAGGCAATTATTTTGCCTCAGCCTCCTGAGTACCTGGGACTACATCCTCTTGCTACAATGCCAAGCAGTTTCAGTTTTGCTGGGGCCGGTTTTGAACTCACCATCCACATTATATGGGGCCGATGCCCTACTCACTGAGCCATAGTTTCTGCCCGTGAGATGCTATTTCAAGGACATATTTTGACACCTACCACAAACTTTCCACTTGAGAGGAGCTTACAAATTTACTATTCTTGGCTACAGCCTCAATTTGCTCAAAATTTACAGGTGTTAAGCATGTCCACTTTGATTGAACCACCAAGGCAATTCTGGTCTTTTCAGATGATGAAAATTTTTGAATTTTTTTATTAGTAATATATAGTTTTTTTGAGACAGAGGCTCAAATATTCACTCTGGGTAGGGTGCTGTGGTATCACAGCTCACAGCAACCTCCAACTCCTGGGCTCAAGCAATTCTCCTGCTTCCATCCTCTCAAGTATCTGGGACTACAGAGGCTTGCCACAACACCCAGCAATTTTTTAGTTACAGCCTTCATTGTTGTTTGGCTGGCCTGGACTATATTCAAACCCACCAGCTCAGGTGTATATGGTTGGTGCCTTAGCTGCTTGACCCACAGGTGTTGAAGCAGATGATAAAATATTTTTTTTTGTTGATTTGTTGGTTTGTCTGTGCATGGGTGTGTGTATGGATATTTTTGATATGTGGTTTCTGTATATGGCCCAGGCTAGTCTTTCGTGTTCTCAGCCTAGATCATATCAACATCAAACACCAGGATGAAGGCAATCCTTCTACCTTAGACTCTTCATGTGTCTAGGACTACAGGTGCTTGTCATAATGCCTAGATATATTTTCACTTTTTAGTAGATACAGGGTCTGAATCTTTGTCTGTCCATTCTCAACACCCACCCATCCAAGAACTCCACTCACTGCAGCCTGCTAGAGGGCTAGGATTATAGGTGTGAGTCACCAATTTGGTCAATTTCTCTTTCTTTGTTTCCCTCCCACCCTCACACCCATTGTCTCTCCTTCATTTTATCCTTCCTTCCGCCAATTCTCTCTCTCTCATTCTCTTTATCTCTCCATTCTTTTCTTTCCTCCTTTCTTTCCTCTATCTCTCTTTTCTACACCTTAAGGCTAAACTCTCTAGAAACAAATGAAAAAAATATACACAGGTGATCGCTGAATAAGTAGTCTTGAAGTCTATACTTAAAATGGGTAAAATGTGGAGTGTGTGTATTATATCTGAGTAGAGTTGTTATTTTTCAATCTACCAACTGTTATCTAGGAGGAAAATAGAACAAAACTTCAACAAAACATAAGCTTGGATGAGCACCATAACTGACACCTATAATCCCAGAAATTTCATAGGCTGAGGCAGAAAGATCATTGGAAATTAAGGGGTTTTAGACCAGACTGAGCAATACATTAAGACGACACTTGTCCAAGAAATAAGTGCAAAACATTTCCAGTAGTGCAGGCGTGGGCCTGAACTCTAACCTGCTGAGAAGCATAAACTCAGGAGGGTCACATGAAGTTATCGACTTGCATTTCCTTGAGATATGATGGTACCAATATATTTTTTTCTAGGGCAAAGGAGGAAACACATTATATAATGTATAAGAGATATGCTGTATAAGTGCAAGAGAAGTCAGTTAACATACAAAATATTTTATACATGTATCTTAAATGGGATTTATTATAATTGCCAGTCTAGATTAATATTGGGAAATCAACTAATAGAACACACTACATTCATAGAATCAATTAGAAGAGCCACATGGTCCCCTCAAGAGACACAGAAAAGAATTTTGACAGAGGCAACATACCTTGTTTATAAAATATTTTCAAAATCTTAGATGAGAATTGAACATATTCAGGATTACTAATGGGATTTATAGATGATTGAATACATATAACATGCCATATTCATATGACGGATGAATGAAGTGCACATTTATTTTCCAATAGAAAAGAACCTTAAAGTCATTATGATAAGGGAATAAGTCCACAAACAAACGACCACACAGACCATGACTGAACTCAGAAGAAAACATCAAGACAAGGCTAATTGTATGCTAGGAGTTGGAGGCAGGTTGGTAGAGGGTGGTGGGGAAGATGAAAGTTACTGCCAGTGGGTATTCACATTTTTTGTGTGAGGGGAGAATACACAGTTCTAAAATTAGATTGTTATAATATCTGTACAGTTCTGTGACTGTACTATGGAACACTGAATTGTACACTTTCAAAGGGTGAACTATTAGAATTAAGCTATTTAATGATGTTTTCCAAAACTTGATGTGCTCAAAAGACTCACAGTATAAGATGTACCCAGGTCATAGGAATACATGATAGACAATCAACCTTATCTCTCTGCTCAAACACAAGTTACCATGAATTGACATGGAAGGCACATTGTTCCATTTTGCTGGAATTGTCATTCTTTTTTCCCTGAGACAGAACCTGACTCTTTCTCCCTTGGTATAGTGCTCTGACATCATCACATCTATCAACAATCTCAAATTCCTGGGCTGAACAGATCCTATTACCTCAGCCACTTGAGCATCTGGGAGACCAGATGCTCCACCACACTGCCCAGTTACTTTCAATCATCCACTTCTGCCTCCCAGTGTGTTAGGATTATAGGTGTGAACCACTACTGCAGACCTTGACCTTTGGATATTTTTCAAACTATACTTGTTTGCCAGTGGTGGTGTTTCATGCCTGTCATCTTGGTACTTTGGGAGGACAAGTCAGTTCTACTGTCTGAGATTCTGATTTGGAGACCAGCCTGAGCACAAGTGAGATCCCCATCTCTGATGAATAAAAAATGGTCACATGTTATGCAGGTGCCTAGAGTCCCTGTTGAGGGAATAGTTTTGCTTGATGACAACACTTCAAAATTGCTGCGTGCTATGATAGCAGGGCACTCTACTGAGGGCAACAAAACGAGATTCTATCTCAATACATAAATGGGAAAAAAAAAACATTGGTAGGAAAATTACCCCTCATTTTCACTTTTGACCACAGATCTGGTGTTGAAATTTTTCCCCTAGATTAGATTTCTACCAGAGAAATTATCCTCTCATAGTGAAATTGTTTTCCTACAACCTCTATTAATCAAGCCTTTGGATTTTACATAATTATGAGCCTTTGATATCCTAGATTCTTGTAGTCACAGGAAACTGCCCAAACAGTGAATTCTTGACTCAAATTAGGCTTTTCATATGAATACTAAAAAGCTGACTTGATACCATCCACCTCTTCTGTTGGGCTTGTAATAATTGAGCCCCCAGCCCCTAACCCCCAGGACTAGTTAGAAATGCAACAAACCCCTTTTACTTGTAAAAATAATTTCTCCTAAGCCTCTTAGCCTCAGACCCCTCAAGGGAGGGGAAGTTAAATTCTAGGGAGAAGCTTGAAGATAAGAA
This sequence comes from Galago senegalensis, assembly GCA_963575145.1. Classification (NCBI taxonomy): domain Eukaryota; kingdom Metazoa; phylum Chordata; class Mammalia; order Primates; family Galagidae; genus Galago; species Galago senegalensis. The sequence goes on from CAUYTI010089321.1 coordinate 10,511, forward strand.
AAGCAAGGTAGGGGTGGATTCTCCCAATAAAAAGGGCCCAAGTTGATTTCAGGCCCAAGCTGTTCTTGGAAAACTTACCCAATACTTGTTTGTACCCCTCATTTCATGATTTTGAGCTAATGTACCTTAAGTTAGCATGTACCACCACCCTGAATTGTGAAACCCCTTGTGAGATACCCCATCTTATAATCATGAAGTAATATACTTGTGATGTACCTTGTGATTATGAGCCAATATGTACCCCTACCTTGCAACCCCCTGCCTTAACTGCTGTGATTGGCTTCTGTATTGCGCTAGCTTGCTGAGCATGGATGACTATGCAGACTAATGGCATAAAAGGGCTTTTCACCTGCCACTCAGAGCTGCATGCCTTTATGGTGTACCAGCCCACCTGCAAATGTGTCAAATAATCAATACATTTCTATTAATTAATTATATCTGAAGTGGGGTCCATCTTCCTCTCACATCTTCCATTTCATTTCATTGGAGGCCCCAGCAAGATCCATGTCCCCCGACCTGGGCCTACTGCCGGCTGAAGGCTCTGAGGGGAGGCCTCAGAGAATTCTCTCTGCCACTGGGGTCCTCTGGCACAGAATTTAAAGGCACAGGTTTTCTAAATTTCTAATTTGGTGAGTTGTCTGTTCGTTCCTGTTTTGGTGTGGTTTGAATCTGTCTATATCTCTAGAGAGTTTAGAGGGAACCAGGCTAGGCTGCACATGGTCTTTGATGCCTGTCCCAGGGCAGAGGAGTAATGTGCCCCACTGTCTGTCTGTTGATAGGGGCACTGGGCCAGTTAGTGTCAGTTCCCCAAGGCAAATGGGAGATCCCCCTTGTCTCACTGTCAGCTTGTTTCACTGTCGGTTTGTCCCAGGACCAGGCAAGAAGGTTGGTCCTCCCTTGCTTCACTGTCAGTTTGTTCCTGTTTTGTTGTTATAGGTTTTTGAGGTTTAGTGTATTTTGGGTTCTGTACATCTTATGTCCTGTATAAGTGAGTGAGTAAATGAGTGAGTGAAAGAGTTTATATGTGGCCCCACAACCTTTTGTGGATACAGGGTCTGATTGGGCATCAAACCATGGTTCTATGGCTCTCTCATCTGGCTTAGTGGTGGCCCCTAGGGGCATCCTGGAGTGGGGTTCATACTTCCCCATCTACACTAATAAAGAGCTTTCATTCCTTCTGGGACGTGGCCAGGAGGGCACCTGAATGAGAATCAGGTACTCTGTACCTGACTAATGTTTGTCTAACCATCTTTCTGTCCATCCATTTCCTTCTTGTGGTGTGTCTGTTTGTATATTGAATATTAGTTTGCTTGTCAGAGACCATTTACCCAACTTCCTCTTTTTAAAGTGACACAAAAATTTTCCTCTTCCCCTTTTGTGCAAGCCATTTCTCTTTTCTTATGTTAATAAGATTGTGTGAAACTTGCCAGTTGTACAACTCTGTGACTATATAATGAAACAGAATTATACACTTTCAAAGGGTACAAACTTACTTCAACGAAGCTACTAGACTATGTTTTCCAAAACTTGAGGTGCTCAAAAGGCTCAAAGCATAGGAAGAACTCAGGTCCTGACATTACCTGAGACAGTCAAACCTATCTCCCTGCTCACACACAGATTACCATGAACTTACATGGAAGGCACATTGTTCTATCTTACCCAAGTTTTCGTTTTCTTTTTCCTTGAGACAGAGTCTGACTCCTTATCCCTGGGTAGGGTACCCTGATGTCAACATAGCTAACAAAAATCTCAAACTCTTGGGCTCAACTGATCCTATTGCATCATCTGCCTGAGCATCTGGGAGTCCAGGTGTCCCCACCCCACGGTACCCAGTTACTTTGGACCACCCGCTTCTGCCTCCCAGAATGTTAGGATTACAGGTGTGAGCCACAACTCTAAACCTAGAAGTTGGGATATTTTTCAAACTATGGTTTGTGGCCAGCTGTGATTCATGCCTGTAATCTTAGAACATTGGGAGACAGTCAGTTGGACTGTCTCAGCTATTTAAACGGAGATCAGCCTGAGCACTAATAAGATACCCATCTCTGAATAAAAAATGGCCAAATGCTGTACAGGCACCTGGAGTCCTAGCTGAGGGAATATATTTTTTTGATGACAACAGTTGAAGATTGCTGTTATCTATAATACCAAAGCACTCTATGGAGGGCAACAGAATGAAACTCTGTCTAATTACATAAATGGAGAAAAAAGTTGGTAGGGGACTTACTCCACATTCTTACTTTTTACCATGGATCTAGGGTTGAAACTGTACCCTTAGATTAGATATCAACACACAATTTCTCACGGGGAAATTATTTTCCTCAAACCTGTATTAAACAAGCCTTTGGATTTATGTAACTCTGACACTTTGATATTCAATATTCATGTAGTCACTGGAAACTGCCAACACATTGAATTTTTTGACTCAATTCAGGCTTTTTTAATGCACAGTAAGATGTCCAGAGTACACGTTGCCCCTCCTCGGTTGGTCTGCTTCAATCTGGGACAATATTCCCTTGCCCCAATCAGTCCGAGGCCGGGGACCAGACATCTCTGGACAACCCCTACCCATCAGATCAACTGGAAATATCCTATGGAACCAATCACTAACCCATTTGTTATGACTCCTTCCCACCCCCGGGGGCCACAATAAATCTCTTCCTTCATGTAGTCCCATTTTCAATTTGCCTACTGAAGTCTCTTCTTACTTTTGCTCATGGAAATAGTACCTACCAAATTTTCTTTCTTTCTTTCTTTCTTTCTTTCTTTCTTTCTTTCTTTCTTTCTTTCTTTCTTTCTTTCATTCATTATTTTCAATAAGAGTGAATTTCACTCTCTTTCCCAGGCTAGAGTGCCATGGCCTCAGTCTCACACATAGCAGCATCCAACTCTTTGGTTGAATGGATCCTCCTGCCTCACCCTCTGGATTAGCTGGAACTACAGGCAAGGGCCTTAATGCTTGGCTACCTTTTCTATTTTGGTATAAACCAGGTGGGAGATCGGGGCTGAGGGTGACTTAGTGTTGCTCAGACACATCTCCAACAGCTGAGCTCAGGGGGTCAGCCCACCATGGACTCTCATATTATCTAAATATTGTAGTCAGGCACTGGAAAATTTCATTGAGCTCTACTTAAGAAATGACCTTATCAGGGGCTTTAAGGAGTGTCTAATCCTCAGAGTCCAAGACACATAGGGATTATGTCAGGACTCTCACATATCTGTGGTGACAGAATCACCACAGTTATGCACAGATCTCTTTCTTGCTTATGAGGTTTCATTAGTGATTGTGTATTGAATGTGTGGCCCAACATAACTCTTCTAATTCCTATGTGGTTAAGAAGCTAAACATTTGGACACATCTGACATTGAAGTCTGGAATGTTGGACCTTTCCAGGCAGGCTGATATTTTCCACGATCAACATAAATAACTGGAGCTGTGGTATATATTACTGGACACATTACCAAACCAGATTTTGAGAGAGGACCTTCAGTGAGACACCCACCAACAGAAAAAAATCCTATTCTAGAGAAAGAAGTAAAATATCATGAAAAGTAGAACCAAGAATTATGTGACATACCTGTCAGGTCTGCCAGGTTACTGTCTGAACTTTGCTTCAGGTTCTTGGTCTATAATACCCCAGAGCAGCACTAGGTATAAAACATACTCCTCCACTTGCTTCCAAATCAATGACTTGAAAAGGAAAGTAGGGGTTGTTGAATCCCCAAGACACAGATAAAAATGAACTTTAGAAAGCAGGAATGGAGTGTGGAGAAAAGAATCTCTCTCTTTTGTAACAGTTTGAACCCAAGGACAAACCCAGACAGCCACTACACATGCTTGCAGGAATAAGGTTAAGCTTAAAGATGGTCACCCAGGGTAGCACCCTTTGTGATGTCATCCATGGTGACCATGTAGTGACTTCATCCTGTATTGTCCTTGCACCCATTCTTATGTGCAAAGATACTAAGTGGCATTTTCTGCTCACTTTAGCGGGTTTCCCTCTAGTTTGGAACCAGGACCCTTCTTAGCCATCCATCCTCAGATAGAGAAGCAATCTCCCACTTGTACCTTATTGACTACATTGATGATTAAGATTCCTGGAACTATACTGACGTGAAAGTGTTCTTTGGAGCCCTCTGATTGGAGACGCAGGGAGAAGAAACTGCAGACAGGATGATTGATGTGAAGGGAGGCTGAGACTCGCTCTGGTTGGTGACCCACCTAAACTTTACTGATTATTTTATATACTTTCAAACATTCAGTAAGAATTTAACACAGATACAAAGAAGTGAAGTAACATTAGGAAGCTACCATTTAAGATTACAAATCAGTGTGAAGGCTGAGGAAAATATATACAATTTATTTTGTTTAGAGTAAAAACATAAGAGAGACTGGCTGTCTGTTCTTTTTAGCCCAAACTGAAACTCGAGATTATAATGTTAATGAAGGGGGAAGACAGAACAGAACCCAACACTCGAACACAGGCATTCATGTCCCCTGCTGCGACCCTGGCTGATTCTCCAGAATTTCTAAAGAGAGGCTTTCTGCATATTTCTGCATATCTATAGGCAGGTACAGAAGCTCAATCTTCAAAGAAATCTTTTTTAAAATCCATCTCCTGGGGAAGCACATTGAAGTGAACTGCCTTGTCTGAGCAAGAGGTGCTTATCTCTAACATTTCCCCCTTCTTAATTATTGGCTTGAACTGCTGCCATAGCCAAAAATACAGCAGCGTTTTGCTCACTTGTTTGCTTTACCTGTAAAAGTTATTTTTTTTTTTTATGATCCAGTAAAACACAAATCCAATTAGGCAAAACAAGAACAGAGAACTGGCAGAAGTTCCAAATAAAGTATAAATTTTATCTGTTGGATTTAGTTGAGCAATTCCTTCAGATACACCTTTTAAAATTTCATCTCCATTAATTTATTTTAACTTTTGCTCAAAAGTACTATATACTTGATGTTGTAACTCAATTATATCAGCAGTTAAATTTTCATGGTATAGCAAATGTTTTTTGACTTTACTCCAAGGAAATAATGTTTCATTATAAAGAACAGGGGTTACACAAAAAGAAGAAACAGTCCAATCACATTTTAATTTGACTTGTTTTTCTAAACTATACAATTGGTCGCCTAACAAAATTAGTTTTTGTTCTAAATCAGCTAATTCGTTATGTATTTCAGTGTCAATTTGTTTTTGAGATACCCATAGTCTCTCAGCATTATAATGCCATTGAGATACAAACTTCTCAGTCTTTACAGGTTCTGTGAGAGCTACTCTTGCAACAGCAGCTTCTGCACTGATAGCTATCAGTCCAAGAACTGAAATTATTAGAAGGCCAATGAATCTCTTCATTCTCTTTGTCAGCTTCTGGGCTAGACTCGCTAGGATGGAAATGGCTGGAGATTCCTCCCATGGTAGCATCAACTTCACTGGAAGCCAAATACCAGTTCTGGCTCGGAGTAGATAAATTCTGTTTTGGGAAAAATTAAATCTCATAGGTACATTAAAGCCTGTGAACATTTGACATTTGCCTGGATAATGTATTTCTCCAGTAGCTTTATTCCAGGTAATATTTCCAACTAGCCAAACATAAGGAAGTTTTACACAAGCATAAGTAAAATGGGCTTCTTGCCACTTGAAATGAAAGGTATGCTGAAACTTATGTCCAGATTTATGTGTATGCCCACCTTTCCATGCATGTAATCCAAATAAAGCTGCTCCAATTTTCCATAAATCAGGCTGTGATGGATAGCCATAAATGCCTGGAGCAGGTGTTGCAAAACCACTTTCTTTCCACAAAAGTTCCTTTGATGAGGAGTAAATTATATCACTGAATTTCTATAATGATTAAGATGACTAGAATTAGACTTTTCCATCACATAAGCTAAAGGTCTCCAATCAGTGATAGATCCAAATTTGGTTTGTCTCAAAGCATATAAATAGGAGCCTCCACATTTTGACCAGTGAATCCAATCAGTAATATCTGTAAACACATGTAACTTGCACTGAGGCAAATGAGACAATAATGTATGTTGTTTTAAAATTAATTTAGTAAAAGTCATTGCAGTTAGTAAATACATTTCATAATGACCAGAATTATTTCTTTTTTTTTTTTTTTTTTTGAGACAGAGCCTCAAGCTGTCCCCCTGGGTAGAGTGCCGTGGCATACAGCTCACAGCAACCTCCAACTCCTGGGCTCAAGCGAGTCTCTTGCCTCCGCCTCCCAAGTAGCTGGGACCACAGGCGCCAGCCACAACGCCCAGCTATTTTTTGGTTGCAGCCATCATTGTTGTTTGGTGGGTCCGGGCTGGGGATTCGAACCCACCACCTTAGGTGTACGTGGCTGGCGCCTTAACCGGTTGAGCTATAGGCGCCGAGCCCAGAATTATTTCTTAAACTAACCCACTGTTGTAAGCAAAAGATAAGCAAGGAGGTACCGGGCCTAAGCATATAGGTGGTCCCATGACTCCAGTGCAATAATTAGAGAGAACTGTTCCCTCTTCTTCTGGCTTAAAGGGACCTCTATCATCATATGGTCCAGGGAGCCATGAGCTCTCATTCACATAGATAGAAACAGAGGGTTCAAACCATGAGACTCCTCTTATCAATGGTATGTTAGGAATATAACTCCAATAAGTATAATTTTGATATGCACTTACCTGTGTGTCAATTATGGCTATCATTGCAAGAAACAAGGCTCAAGGGGTCACTGGTTGATTACTCACCATCACAGTTGTTTTTGCTTCCTGGCATAGTTGAGAAATCCCTCTCCAAGTTATTGGGGGAGGGGAGTGCTGTTTCCTTTGCACTCTCTGACTGGATCTGGGAATTAGTTGTTTTCTCTGTTCTTTCAGTGACAGACAGGACATTCTCACAGTGATTCCTGTGGAGATAAGAACATACTCCCTACCCCAGCACATTATTACAGGTGGAAGCCATTCATATTTTATTATGTCTTTGTAATACACAGGCTGGTTAATGGCTGGTGGTATTATTTTTACCCAAAGTTTATCAGAAGAAGCTTTTCCTTCATTATCCAAATTTAAAAAATTTAAAGTAAAAAGAGCTGAGTGTATTCTATTGCGGAGAGTAGCAATAGATCCTATTCCCCCTTTCTGTTTAAAAAGCATATCTTTTAGAGTTCTATTTTGTCTTTCAATGATGGCTTGTCCAGTGCTGTTCCCTGGAATTCCTGTAATATGCTTAATTTGATATGCTTTAAAAAATGATTGACATTTTTTAGAAATATAAGCTGAATCATTATCTGTTTTGATGGATGTAGGGACACCCATAACTGCAAAAGCTTCTAATAAATGTGTAATAACAGCATCTGCCTTTTCAGAGGTTAATGGTGTGGCCCATGAAATATGAGAATAAGTATCAATTGAATGATGGATATATTTAGATTTACCAAATTCTGCATAATGAGTTATATACATTTGCCATAAATCATTGGATTTAATTCCTCTAGGATTTGTTCCACTAGGTAAAGAGGGGGTCGATATTAATTGACAGGTGGGACAGGAATGTAAAATTTCTTCAGCTTCTTTCCATTTTATTTGAAATTTATGTCTTAAAGAAGCTGCATTATTATGATGGAGATTATGTTCTTCTTTGGCCCTTTGAACAGATCCTATTAAGAGGTCAATTTTTTCATTATCCTTACTTAGTGGACCTGGTAAGTGAGTATGACTACGTATATGGGTTATATATAAGGGAATATTTTGATTTCTAATTAATAATTGTAAAGAATTAAATAATTGAAATAATTCAGATTGAACATTAGATAATGTAGTAGTTTCAATATTTTGAATCGTGTGAATAGAATATTTAGAGTCTGAAAGAACGTTTAAGGAATTATTAGGAAAATCTTCTAATAACAAAATAATGGCAAATAGTTCAGCCTTTTGTACAGAATGATAAGGAGATTGCTTAACCTTTTGTACAGCTCCACATATATAGCCAGCTTTTCCTTTTTTATTAGCATCAGTAAATCAGTAAATCAGAAAATGTTTGTTGGTTATGTTGGTAGTTTGTCAGTGCATGGGTGCATATATGGGCATTTTTGAGATTTGATTTCCATATGTGGCCCAAGCTAGCCTTTTCTGGCCTCAGCCTAGATCATAGCAACCTCAAACTCCAGGATTCAGGCAAATATTCTGCTGATACTCCCATGTGGCTAGGACTATAGGGACCTATCGCAATGCCTAGACAATTTTTCACTTTTTGGTAGAGAGAGGGTCTGCTTCTTGCTCTGCCCATTCTCAGCACCCCCTTGTTAAAGAACTCTACTCATCTCAGCCTGACATAGGACTAGGATTATAGGTATGAGCGACCAAGTTTGGTCATTTCCTCTTTCTTTGTAACTCTCCCTCCACTTGCCCTACCTTCACTTTATCCTACCTTCCTCCATTTCTGTCTCTCTCATTCTCTTTCTCTCTCCCTTATTTTCCTTCCTTAATTTTTTTCTTTACTCTATCAGTCTCCTCTACAACTTAAGGAAAACTTCTCTAGGAACAAACCAACTAACTATACAAGTGATCACTGAATGTGTAGTCCTCAACTCTATACTTGAAATGGGTGAATTGTGGAGTGTGTGAATTATATCTGAATAGAGTTGTTATTATTTAATCCATGGGTTTTTATCATTGTGGAAAATATAGAAAAACCTTCACCAAAACATAAGCCTGGAAGAGCACCATAGCCCACACTTACAATCCCAGCAATTTGTGAGGCCAAGACAGAAAGATCACTGTAAGCTAAGGGGCTTCAGACCAGACTGAAAAACTTAATGAGACCCTATTTATCCAAGAAATAAGTGCAAAAATTCCACAGCACTGGTGCCATGGGCCTGTACACTCAGCTGCTAAGAAGCATAAACTCAGGAGGATCACTTGAGGTTAGTAGCTTGCAGTTCCTTGAGGTATGACGGTACCAGTGTATTTTTCTGGGACAAAGGGGAAAACAAAGTACCTGATGTATAAAATATATACTGGGCTTGGAGCCAGTAGCTTAAATGGCTAAGGTACCAGTCACACACACCAGAACTGGCAGGTTTGAATCCAGCCCAGGCCTGCCAAACAACAATGACAACTACAACCAAAAATCAGCCAGGTGTTGTTGCAGGAACCTGTAGTGCCAGCTACTTGGGAAGCTGATGCAAGAGAATCTCTTAAGACTAGGAGTTGGAGGTTGCTGTGAGAAGTGACACCACTGCACTCTACCCAGGCAACAGCTTGAGGCTCTTGTAAAAAAAAAAATTGAAGCATATTTTTAAAATATATATATTTTATAAGTATATTTTTCTGAAGCAAAAGGGGAAACACTGTATTCAATGTATGAGAGATATGCTGTATAGGTGCAGGAAAAGTCCAGTAGCATATAAAATATTTTATACATGTATCAAAAATGAGATTTACTACCAGGATTGCCAGTCTACCTCAATATAGGAAAATCAACTAATAGAACATACTACAGTAATAGAATCATGGGCACCATGTGTGGCTCAGTGAGTAGGGTGCTGGCCCTATATACTGAGGACAGCAGGTTTGAACCCGGCCCCAGCCAAACTGCAACAAAAAATAGCCAGGTGATGTGGCAAGTGCCTATAGTCTGAGCTACTCAGGAGGTTGAGGCAAGAGAATCACCTAAGCCCAGGAGTTGGAGGTAGCTGTGAGCCATGCGATGCCAAAGCAATCTACTGAGGGAGACAAAGTAAGACTTTGTTTCTAAAAAAAAAAAAAGAATCAATAAGAAAAAACACACTGTCAACTCAAGAGACATAGAAAAGGCTTTTGATAGAGGCAACATGTCTTGTTGATAAATCTTTTAAAAATCTTAGGTGAGCTGTGACATTTGTGGCTCAGTGAGCTGGATGCTGGCCCCTTATATTCAGGGTGGCAGATTTAAACTTGGCCCCAACCAAAGTACAATAACAACGACAAAAAATCTTAGATGAGAACAGAATGTCTTCAGGACTACTGATGGGATTTACAGATGATTGGGTACATATAATGTGCTGTAATCATACAATGGAATATTTTTCTTTTTTTTTTTTCATATACATAGGGTCTCACTTTGTCTCACTTGGTAGAGTTCCATGGCATCACACAGCATCCTCCAGCTCCTGGGGATTAGGCAATTCTCTTGCTTCAGCCTCTTGAGTAGTTGGGACTACAGGCACTCTGGAAAATGCCTGGCTATTTTTTTGTTGCAGTTTGGCCAGGGCTGGGTTTAAACCCAACACACTTGATATATTAGGGCCACACCCTATGCATTGAGCCACAGGCGTCACCCAACGATGGAATATTTTTCAACAATCAAAAAGAATTAAGTGCACCTTATGTTAAAATAGGAATGAACTGTGAAATAAATATGATAAGGGAACAAAGCTAGTCATAAAAGACTACCCAGAGTATATCTGAACTCAGAAGAAAACTTCAAGACAAGGTCAATTCTCTGCTAAGAGTAGAGGGCAAGTGGAAGAGAGTGGAGGAGAAGATGAAAGTGACTGCAGGTAGGTATTGATGTTCTTTGTTTGGGGACAGAAGACAAAGATTCATAATTAGATTGTGATAACTGTTGTACAACTCTAAGACTATACTAAGAAACACAGACTTGTACACTTCCAAAGAGTGAACTACTTATTTCAATAAGCTGCTTGACAATGTTTCCAAAACTTGAGGTGCTCAAAAGGCCCACACCATAAAAATACTCAGGTCCTGAGAGTACTTTAGAAACAGTCAATCCTATCTCCCTTACTCACACACAGAATACCATGAATTGTCATGGAAGGCACATTGTTCCATCCGAACAAAGTTGTCATTTTCTTTTTCCTTGAGACTGATTCTGACTCTTTCCCCGTGGGTAGAGTGCCCTGATGCCATCATAGCTAAGGGCAATCTCAAACTCTTAGGCTCAACAGTTTCTATTGCCTCAGTCTCCTGAGAAACTGGGAGATCAGTTGCTCCCACACAGTGCCCAGTTACTTCAGAACACCTGATTCTGCCTCCCAGAATGTTGGGATTACAAGTGTGAGCTACTAGTTGGGATATTCTTCAAATTATGAACTTGAAGTTGGGATATTCTTCAAACTATGCTTTATGGCCAGCAGTGGTGCTTAATGCTTCTCATGTTGGTACTTTGGGAGTCCCAGTCACTTGGATTGTCTGAGTTTGTGAATTTGAGACCAGCCTGAGCACTAATGAGAACTCCAACCCTGAATAATAATAATAATAATAAAAACAGCTGTATGTTATGCCGGTGACTGGAGTCACAGCTGAGGGAATAGTTTCAATTGAAGACAACACTTGAAGATTGCTGTGAGTTATACCAGGGCACTCTACTGAGGCAACAAAATGAGATTCTTTCTCAATATATAAATGGAGAAAAATATTTCTGGGGACTCACCTCTCATTTTCATTTTTTCCACGTATGTAGTTTTAAAATTTTACACCTAGATTAGATCAACTAGAGAATTTTATTCTCTCATAGTGAAATTGTATTCCTAAAATCAGTATAGTCAAGCCTTTGGATTTTATGTAACTGTGACCCTGTGATATTCGACATGCTTGCAGTCACTGGAAACTGCCCATACAGTGAATTCTTGCTTCAAATCAGGCTTTCATATGTACACTAAAAAATCCAGAGTACAGCCTCCATCTTGTCCGTTGGGGTCCTTAAATCTTGGCCAATATTCCCTTGCCCCAATCAGTCTGAGGGAAGGGACCAGACATCTCAGGACAACCCCTACCCATCAGATCAAGTGGAAATATCATAACTAGTCAATCCCAAACCCACATGTCCTGATTCATTAATCCTCCCCACAGAGGCCACAATAAATCTCCTCCTTATGTGGTCCCCTATTCTATGTGCCTTACTGACCTCTTTCCATAATTTTGCTCTTGGAAACTGTGCCCAGCAAATTTTCTTTATTTATTTCTATCTTTTATTATTTTTCTTGAGACAAACTCTCACTCTATTGACTAGGCTAGATTTTCATGGCCTCACCATAGTACACAGAGAAATCCAATTATTGCCTTTAAGGGATCCTCTTGCCTCAGCCTCTAGAGTAGCTGGAACTACAGGAAAGTGCCACAAGGCTTGGATAACTTTTCTATTTCAGTATAAATTGGGTAGGAAATCAGAGCTGAATGTGTTTTGCTGTTGCTCAGCCTTGTCTCCAACACCTGACCATAGGGAATCAGCCCACCTTGGTCTACAGGAACATACAAACAGTCTAGTCATGAGTAGGAAAAGTCACTGAGCTCTACTTAAGAATTGACGTTGTCAGGGGCTTTGAGGATTATCTAATCCTCAAGCCCAAGGTACACATAGGGTTTATGTAAAAACTGTTTGGTATATCCATAGTGGCGTATATCACCACAATTATGCATGGATATCTTGTGTGCTTATCAAGTTTCATTAGCATGTGTATATTGAACGTGTGCCCCAAAATAACTTTTCTACTTCCTACTTGGCCAAAAAGCCAAAAGTTTTGATACACTTCACACGGCAGTCAGGAATATTGGAACTTTCCAGATAGGCTAACATTTCACATGACTATCATAAGTAACTACAGCTGTGGAGTACACTACTGGAAACATTGTCTACCAGATGTGTGGGGTAAAATCTCACAGCTCTGTGCTCCTTCACAAACTATATGCTCCCTTTAAGCTCCAGAGGCAGGTGGACAGACTTCTATGGAAGTCAACTCTGTTGATGACCCGGTATCCCTCGTCAGCATGGAACAGGGCCTGGGGATTAGGGCATAAAAACCAATCTCCAGTGACTCTGGCCATGTGGCTGTTAAGCCTGCAAAGAAAGGGTTAAAAACCTTTCTGCAGAGATACAGCCTAGGGGTTGATAAAGGAGCCATAAATATGCTTTCTCTAATGAGTGTATAGTGTAACTTCAAAGATTTTAATCCCCTCTTGGTAATCTCAAGTCTTTAGACAAACTCCCTTTTGTAGCTGTCTCTAGGTTTCAAACTTTGTGTCTTTTTGAAGGTTGAACTAACTTTAGAAAATAGTATGAATGCTTTGCTTGTTAATTAATAGTGTGTACATGACCAGCCAACTATAAAAGGTGGTCTTGAACAATAAAGCTTTG
>CAUYTI010089328.1:0-12496 GCA_963575145.1 Galago senegalensis
TTGTGGCAGGTGCCTGTGGTCCCAGCTACTTGGGAGGCTGAGGCAGGAGACTTGCTTGAGCCCAGGAGTTGGAGGTTGCTGTGAGCTGTGATGCCACAGCACTCTACCCAGGGGGACAGCTTGAGGCTCTGTCTCAAAAAAAAAAGAAAAAGAATATAAATGTCTTAACACAATAACTAAGAAAAAGAAATGAAGGCTATGTTAACCAGTTGGATGAAAGTATTTCGAATTGTATACAGAAACAGTACACTGTATCCCATGATAGTATTATATAATGTACACTGCTATGATTTAATAAAAAAAATTATTAAAAAAAAGGATATAATTCAAAACCAAAATAAAGTACATAATTCAATGGCAAAAAAAAAAAAGAACTTTCACAGGACAGTGTGACTGAGTCAGGTGACTATGAGGTTCCCACGGCACTCCCTACCCTTCCTTCACTGTGCTGTGACAATCTGCAAGCTCACCCTTACTGTGGCAGTGTTTACTTTAGTGCAAGCCTATGTGTGCAAGGACCGCCCATTTTGCTCACTGCTGAGTCCCCAGAACCCCATGCCATGGTAGGCATTCAAAAAACACTTCTGAAATGAATGCAGAATATAAGTAAATATATTTTATTTAGCTTTAATGTCTCCATTTCTTCTATAACAGCTTTTACTTGTAAACAAAATAAAATTATTTAAATAATTTCATTTTATGTTAAAAAATACTTTGTGCTATTAGCATACTGTGGCTAAAGTAGGGGTGACTATAGGGCCTACTGCACCCCACTGAGAACCTTTAGGGGTCTAAGGAACATGCCAGAGGTGAAGGCAGAGGCTGGAAGGCTTCCCAAGCCTCACTGAGACTTGGTTTCAAAGCTTTCACTCCTTGTAAGTGAACAAAACAGCAGAGGTTAGCGAACTGACAGTCCCAAACTGGATTAGTTGGAGCTGTGGCTGAGAGAAATGGGACATGGAACAACTCTGACTGTTAAGGAAGCACCTGCAAGCACTTTAATCCTCTCTGGGGAAACAGAGAACATAATTAACTCAATAGAGAAGCCCTCCACAAACATGGACCCTCATTATCTCTGCACAACCCACCTTGACTGGGAGGCACTGCAGGTGCTATCAAAGCCACCTTACAGGCAGGACGCTGAGGCTCAGGAAGGTACATGATGCTGTTAAACACACAGCAGGGCCGGAGCAGCTGCCATGGCAGAGAGTGCCCTGGGGAGCGGGAGCACTGCAGTGAACATGGGAAGAGGAAGAGGCAGGGCAGACTCAGAAGGCACACCGTCCTCAGGATTGTTCATGGCTAGAGCTGTGACAACGGTCCAGACCTTCAGGAAAGGGGGTGGGGAGGAGCTACCAAAAACTCTTGCGTCAGAAATAAGAGACTACAATGCCATAGTGATCCAAACAGCATGGTATTGGCACCAAAATAGAGACATTGACATTTGGAACCAAATAGAAAACCATGAGATGATGGCTCAGCACCTGTAGTTCAGCGGTTAGGGCACTGGGCACATGCACTGGGGCTGGCAGGTTCGAACCCGGCCTGGGCCTGCTAAAATAACAATGACAACTACCAAAAAAAAAAAAAATAGCTGGGCATTGTGGCAAGCGCCCGTAATCTCAGCTACTTGGGAGGCTGAGGCAAAAGAATTGCTTAAGCCCAAGAGTGGCTGTGAGTTGTGATGCCATGGCACTCTATTGAGGGCAACATAGTGAGACTATGTCTCAAAAAAATAAAAGAAAGAAAGAAAAAGAAAAAGAAAACCATGAGATGAAACTAACATCTTACACCCACCTGATATTTGATAAACCAAACAAGAACTGGGAAAAAAATCCCTATTCAATAAATGGTGTTGGGAGAACTGGATAACCACGTGTAGAAGATTGAAACTGGACCCACACCTCTTACCACTTACAAAAAATTGATTCGAGATGGATGAAAGATTTAAACCTAAGGCATGAAACAATAAAAGTCCTGAAAGAAAGTGTGGGAAAAACAGTTATCAGATATCAGCCTGGGGAAAGATTTTATGAAGTAGACTTCCATGGTAATTGCAATAGTAACAAAAATAAACAAATGGACTTAATTGAACTGAAAAGCTTCTGTACAGCTAAGGAAGCAACCAAACCAAATAGAGAAGCTTCAGAATGAGAAAAGATATTTGCATATTGTGAATCAGACAACTTGATAATTAGGATCTACAGAGAACTCAAATTAATCAAAAGATAAGACCATCCCATATATCACTGGGCAAGAGACATGAATAGAACCTTCACTAAAGAAGGCAAATGAATGACTGACAAACATATGAAAAAATGCTCAATGTCCCTAATCATCACAGAAATGCAAATCAAAGCCACCCTGAGATATCACCTAACCCCAATGAGAATGGCCACATCACAAAGTCTCAAAGCTGCAGATGCTGATGTGGATGGAGAGAAGGGAACATTTTTACACTGCTGGTGGGACTGCAAACTAATGCGACCTTTTTGGAAGGAAGTATGGAGAATCCTCAAAGAACTCAAATTAGACCTCCCATTTGATCCTGCAATCCCATTACTAGGCATCTACCCAGAAGGAAAAAGAAAAAATCCTTTTATCATAAGGACATTTGCACTAGACTGTTTATTGCAGCTTAATTTACAATCCCCAAAACATGGACACCACCTAAATGCCCACCAACCCAGGAATGGATTAACAAGCTGTGGTATATGTACACCATGGAATACTATTCAGCCATTAAAAAGATAGAGATTTTACATCTTTTGTATTAACCTGGATGGGGGTAAAGCACCACAAGAATGGAGAAGCAAGAATCCAATGTACTCTATTTTAATATGAAGTCAGCAGATGATCTAATACAAGGGGTGGGGTAGGGGGATGAGGTAGTGGGGAGAGGGGAGGAAGGAGGAGAATGGGGGTCACGGTATATGGGACTCCTCTTGGGGGCGGGACACAAGTATAAGAGGGACTTTATCTAACAAATGCAATCAGTGTGACCTAATTCTTTGCACCTTCAATGAATCCCAAACAATTGGGGAAAAAAAGGATAAAAAGACACTAGAGGAGTGACGTCATGACTTTAACCTGGGAGAGCCCTGATTGGAAAAGACCAGGGTTTGCACTAACACCTACCACTGCAGGCTTACACTGGCTACAAATTAAATGGTATGACTTTGGAGGAAAGTAAGTGGGGTGGTGGGAGGTGGCAGGCATTGCCTTCTGAGTGTCTGAGTCTCAGGCACATCATTGTGAAGAGACTAGCTAGACTCTCATTTTTACTGAGATGCTTCTTTTTGGATTTTCATTTCTGCCCTGATGAAAAGTCCTCAGGGTCCTGCTTTTACCACCTGAGCTGCTCAAGACCCACAAGGCCTCAGCCCCTCCCTGATAATGCAGCGTGCCCTCTGGACTTGTGGTCCCATCCTATAAACAACACCAGCCTCAGCCAATATAATAAGGAGGATTCCAGTCAATTCTCCTGGTAATAAAAACAGACAGACAATACTTGTCCTAACTTCTCTCTCCCATCCTCTGCCCAAAATTACCCTGGATAAAATCAAGTTCAGGAGATGGGCCCATAGTAGCTCCTCTGTCTTCTCATTCAGTACAATTTTTCACTTTTTCTTTTATTTTTAATTAGTTAAAGCAAAGCTTTCTACCAGAGGGTTATCCCTCTGAGTGTCACGGCCACCTGCGTCCAGCATGGCACCTATTTTTCCATGTGACCTTTCTCCTAACTCCCAGGGTTCCGGGTCTAAGGCCCTGTACCATAAAGCTCAACTACCTTGACAAATAATGTCCCAAGTTTCTACTGGCAACTTTTGATCTCCACTATCAAAAAAGTTCAAGAAGTAATGAATATTCATCAACAAACGAAGAATTTGTGACTATCAGAAGCAGGAAGAAACTGCCAGAATACATTTCAATCCTGACAAAAATCAGTGCCTTGAATACAGAGGCAGGCAATAGACATGTGTTGAATGAATGAACAGTCTCAAGAAATCAATTCTCGCCTTGGTTCCTGAGTAGATCTGACCTGCACACATCCCAGGTGCTGCCATCTGTCTCTTGGACTGAAAAGTTCTGCCTTTTTTTTTTTTTTTTTTTTTACCTCTCCCCCAAACACACTGAGATCTTAAATGAAAAGTGTTAGGACTGCAAAGCTTGTTAATTACAAGTTAATGACTCTACAGTCTTTAAACCTGTGAATGCAAAGTGCCATCCAGTACAAATTAAAATCATTATTTACATAAGCCTCCTAAAAGTGAACTGGAGACTGCCCTTAGCACAGTGACTGCTGGGTGTCTAAGCCAGTGAAAGGTGCGCCTTGATTCCAAAATAAATGTTACATATACAGGGTGATATAAAACATGTATCAATAACATTACCAAGTATAATATTGAAATGTTTATCTTGACCTGCCATCTTAAGTTTCCTTCAGGCTTTCTCCTTCAAATAGGCCAAATTGCCACCAGGGGTAGCAGGTGCTCTGAACTGCAAGGCATGTGCTTTGAAGTTTTAATAATTTCCTATACTCTGTCCAGAAAACTACAACAATAAAAGCAGGTGAACTTAACCGACAGATGATTCAGACAGAAAATGCTTTATGTAAACATTTTTAAGCACAAACATTCTTCATAAATGACTTAATCACAGTTTAATTGAACCTTGATCGTAACCTCTGATTTTGTTAGTTTTTTTCTTGACTTTGGAACCCCAACCCCTTTTAGAAAGTCCTCCATACATTAAGCTCAGCTTGAACCCAGAAGGCTTTCTGCCTGCCTTTCCTTAATTACATTACACAGCCCCCCCAAAACACCCCCACTTTTTGGTAATGTCAAATCCACTCTGTGGCTGCTTTCAAATAATCATAGGAATGTTCTTAGTCATTTTCCTATCCTCACCTGAGCTTCCCTGCTTTTTCAATACAAGAGTCCCTCAAAAAATGCTGGGGGGAGGAGGTCTGGCATTAGGGAGGTAGGTCACACCCCTTTTCTTCTGTTCTCTGTGACCTCATCAACAAACATGACTTAACCTAGCCCCACAAGAAAGACAAATATCCGTGTTTAAAAATGAACATTTCTTTTTTCATTTTTCTTTCAGCAGTTTTATGCCTTTTCAAAATGATACAAAAGGCACCCTCATCATGATCAACAAGATGCCATAGGCCACCCATGCATGGGCTTGTGCCTACACAGGTTATGAATTAGGCTGAATAACAAAAATAATAGTTTGGTAAGACTTCGTATCAAATCATATGTACTAAAAAGTATCAAATTAGAAAAACAAAACCAAAAATACCCTCTACTTCATAAAAGATGCACCAATATGCAACTTAGGTACATATATGGACGGGATATATGTATGGGAACCTCAGAGGTTTCAATACCACTTAGTAAGTCCTTATGCTGCAAAGGACCTTGACAATGCAGGAGCACCCAAGTCCATAATGAGCTCTTTAATTAATACCAGTCAAGTCAAAGGTCTCTCAAACATCTTCCTGCGCTCAAGGAAGAAATGTATAACTCGGCCACTGCTGGATAGTATCTGCTGCCATTTATACAACACTGCCGTGCTCCTGTGTACTGCCTCACTCAATAACGCTGCCTTTTTTTTTTCTGAGACAGAATGTCATTTTGTTGCCTCAGTAGAGTGCTGTGATATCATAGCTCACAGCAACCTCAAACTCTTGCACTCAAGCGATCCTCTTGCCTCAACCTCCCTAGTAGCTGAAACTACAGGTGCCTGCCACAACGCCTGGTTATTTTTAGAGACGAGGTCTCACTCTGTCTCAGGCTAGTCTGGATCCTGTGAGCTCAGGCAATCTACCCACCTCAGCCTCCCAGAGTGTGAGGATTACAGACGTGAGCCACCGTGCCAGCGAATCAATAGTGCTGCTTAAATAAGCTAAACATTAACCAAACACGCTTCGGTGGCCATTTATTGCTAGAGGAATTAAAACTTGCTACAGCTTTTTGAGAGCAATTTGATACAACCTAACAACGTTAGCACAACCTCCGATTCTGATATTCTACATCTAGGAACAAGAACTGTGAAAATACAAAAAGAGCTCGGAGAGAGATCGGAGCATAGTCATTGCAACACTTTTTATTAGGATGAAGAAACACCAATATTTAAATTATCATTTATTTACTCATTCTTCTATTAATCTATACAACAGAACACTCTGAGGCCATTTTAAAAAAACGGAATAGAGGTCTCTGTACGTTGAGCTGATGTATATGCACTCCTCTGTATATATTGTGGACGTCTATGATTTCCCATTGAGTAAAAAGAAAGCAATCTGTAGACCGTGTATAGTATGATCCCGGTTTTGTTTTAAACATCAACAGCTGACATTTATGGAATGAATATGCTCCAGATACTACGTTAAACACTGACATGGGGATTTTATTTAATATTTGCTAATAGTCCTATTTGTTAGTTAACATTATCCATTAGAAAATTAGGGAAAGTAAGGCTTAGAGAGGTTTAATAATTTTCCCAGGGTCGAAAAACCAGTGAGCTATGGAGCCAGGCTTTGAACCTGGAGATCAAGTTCTTACCTTCTGTCTGTCTGTGTACATGCATGTGAGAGAAGAGAGAGATGCATTAAAAAAACAAACTAGGCTCGGCGCCTGGGGCTCAAGCGGCTAAGGTGCCAGCTACATACACCTGAGCTGGCAGGTTCGAATCCAGCCCGGGCCCACCAAACAACAGTGACGGCTGCAACCAAAAAATAGCCGGGCGTTGTGGTGGGCGCCTGTGGTCCCAGCTACTTGGGAGGCAGAGGCAAGAGACTCGCTTGAGCCCAGGAGTTGGAGGTTGCTGTGAGCTATGATACCACAGCACTCTACCCAGGGGGACAGCTTGAGGCTCTGTCTCAAAAAAAAAAATAAAAACAAAAACTAAAAGATCATCTAAAGTGTTAACACTGGTAAACACTCTAGAAAGGAAAAATGACTTCTGTCATTTCCTCAACAATTTGAATATTTTTCCTAGTGAGAGATTATAATTCCAAAAAGAGAAATATAGTGAAGCGGGACAGAAGTCCAGAAAGGTAGAAAGACAGAAAGAAAATCAGCAATCCCACAATGTGAATTCCTGAATAGGAATAAACACCAGGCAGTCAGCTTAACTACCACCTTGAAATGGTGCTAAAAATAGTGTTTAGAGGTGTCTTGTTTTTCAGAATAGAGCCTGATCATTTGGCAACACGTTTTGGACAGAGAGGCTCATTATCTAATAAATATGTTTAAATAGCAGATCGTATCAACTTTGTTCTCTCTCCCACCCCATTTGGCCCAAAGACTGCAAGAGCAAATCCAAAATCTAAAAATCAAAAACTCGTATTTAAAATTAGAGGAAGCCCTTGAGATGAGGCCATGTGGAAAGGGTAGGGTTGTCTGATGAGAGCAGCAAAGCGAGAACCCAGAGCCAGAATGGAAAGCAACGGGCAACGTGGGAGGGCCTGGTAAGTATGCATCTAGCAAAACCCAGGAGCCAAACAGCGGCCCTAGAAATGCTGCAGATCCCATACAAGAGACCCCAAGTCCAGACTGCAACTTACATATTTTGTTAATGAGAAAACTCATTTTTAGCAACCATACTTCCATGAGTTTGGCCGGGCCACAGAGAGGCCTGGGCCCAACACCCACTGTGGATACTTGCATTCCCTGGACACTCCCCGTCCATCCTCCTACCCCCCACTAAAACATTTGCTCTCTGTGACAGAGACCTAGATCCATGCCCAGCACAAAGAGAGCTTTCAGATTCTTGCTGGTGGAAGTGAGGCAGTTAGTTACACAGAAGGAACGAGTATCCCAGTTCCTACAGCCTCTCTTACTCACCTCTACGTGTAAAAAACCAGTTATTTCACTTAACGTGTCAAAGCTTCCGCTTTCCCAGGGGCACAAGAAGAGAAAAGCTGTTTCCTAAAAGGTAAAGTTACAGGCAACATTCTTCCAAGCTATCAATCTTTCCCTGAAGCGGCAGGGCTACCAACGAAGTCAAGACGATCAAAGCCTAAAACCTAGAGCCAATTTCTCCCACCAGAGGAAATTTCCTAGAAGGCTGAAGGTTTTCAGCGCTGCTCTCCCTAGAACTCAGTCCATTCCCACCAGGGGCAACAAGCCACTCTGAAGATTAACGCTGTCTCCAACAGTTATTTGAAAGAATAATTATTGTGCCCCATCTGTTTCCTTGAGGATGCCAGCAATTGTAACCCTTTAAAAAGGATTTTGGTTTCTGATCAGGGAAGGGAAGACAGAGACGAAAGGATAAATTAAAAGCCAGGCCCTGATCCATAGCACCTATACCTAAAGTTATAGGTAATGGACAACAGTTGTTAAAAAAAAAAGCAAAAGGATCAGATTCCTAGGGCCTAGGAGACGAAAGGAAGATGGAAACAGGAGTCTATGTAAGAACTAACCAAGATAATTCTGGGGTTTTATGTCTGACTCCCCACGACCTCAGAGATGACCACTACTAATAGCTACTATTGCTAAGCACCTGGGGTGCCGGGCACTGTTCACAGCTCTTGTCAGAACAAGATGGGTATACTCACCCCCACTTTACAAGTAAAGAGGGAGGCTGGAAAGGTTAAGGAGATTGCTCAGCGCGACAGCTGGTAAATACAAGGAGTCAAGGTTGAAACCCAGATGTAATTAACACCCACGCTGTTAACTACCACGCATGATGATGCAATGACACCTCGCTTGCACACATTACACCGCTGCTGCTAATGGGCTCAGGGCTGAATGTCCTCAGGCAGTGCGAAAACTAAGTGAAAACCTATTTTAGGCCGAGCCATGAAAAAATTGCTCAGGTGATATCGAGCCTGGTAAGGCAGAGCAATTTGAAAGTGGCTGGAAAAGCAAAGTAGAAGCTGCAGTACTTCCAGCCGCACCTGTCGGCTGCTGAGGCGTCCGCATGGGTGGGGTCCCCTGGACACTCCACACAACCGACTCCAGGCTCTATTAAGGCCAGATTCCAGGAACAGCAGAGGTCCGGAGTCAGGGGGCCACTCAGCGAGTGGCGGTGGACAGTTGTACTTATTAGCAGCAAACCACATGTGTGATCATCTCCCTCAGAAACTAGGCAGCCTCAGATCAGTCCCGAAGACACTCTCATAACATCTGCTAACAAAAGACATCTGTGGGCCCTGGCTCAGGGTGATGGCAGGGATGGGAGCAACAGTATAATGGCAGGCACACCTATTACAAAATCCTTACTGGGATGGCTCAAGGTGTAACCAAAGAGGCTTGGTTTCAAAGGAAGGGCTGCCATCGTGGAAGTGTATTCCCTAGTCTGATCGTGTAGTCCCACTTTCCCGTACAGAGAAACTAAGGCTTAGTAAGGACAAGTGACTCTGCATAAACCTAGAGCTTAGGTCATCAGGCTCCCAGCCAGGGATTCTTTCTCCTAAAGCAGTGTTTTGTTTTGTTTTGTTTTGTTTTCAAAGTGTTTTTAAAGTCCTGGAACTGCTTCAAATAGTATCTTCTCTGGAAACTTATATTGCAAGTCGGTCAAAAGGAGAACTGTTGTGATGGACTCAGAGGCAGGGCACCTGGGAACAGGGAGGCCCAGGTTCCAGTCTGAACTGTCACTTACTGGCTGTGATACCTTGAGGAAGTTACTTAATCTCTCTCCAGAATTCAGTTTCTTCATCTGCAGCAAGACGAACACCACCTACCTCATGATTGTTTACAAGAAATAAACTAGATCATATAAAGTTTCCAGATGCCCAGAGCATGGCAGTCTTTATTATTCCTACACCGTATCTGTGGGTGGGAAGGAAGCTGAGAGTTCCACTGCTGGTGCAGAGCCTTCTCTAGTCAGTGTCAGCAACCAGGCAGCAGGACAGCCAAACAGGAACTCACAGCAATGATGCTGTCCAAATCACAGGGAAATACACGGAAAAGGATAACGAGAAAGGTGTGGGGAGCTTTCACTGCAGTCACAGGGTTGACATGGAGGTGGCTCCACCACCACCCCAGGCAGGCAGCCCCCTCTGCTCTGGCATCTGCGAGTCAGCCACAGAGTCTTTGGCTCATTGGCACCAGTGAGCACTGGGACGTCTGTACTCATTAGAGCACACCAGTGGTTGAACTAGAAGCCAACATCAGATGTTCCAGGACCCACGTGGGAAGCGGTCTGGTACACCAGACCCAGCACACAGCAGCCAAGGGGGGTCCCCAGCAGAGATGAGTGAGAATAGGGATGGGACACAGGCAGCTGCTGCTGGAGCCCCAATTTGGAGTCAGACCAGAGACTCTGAGACTTGCTAGGCTTATCTCTCCGAGCCTCAGCTTCTTCAGGTAAAAGAAAGGAAGTGCTTGGCTGTACTCATCGCACAACTGACACCAAATGCACACCATGCCCCTCCTCCCCTCCAAGTCTGTCACCTGGGGCTCTTTCCTTAAGCAGCAGGAAAAGGTTTGAGGATACAAGGCCTCTACAAGGGATAAAAGCTCCCACCATAATAATACCTACAAGTGTGCCTGGGCTTCCTTTAAATGTACTACGTATGTTAATTCATTTAATCCTGCCATAACCATAGGCTTATGACATACTATTACCTTGCCTGACCCATTTGACAGAAGAGGAAAGCAAGCACAAAGAAGAAACTTGCCCAAGGTCAAACAGCTCATAATAGTAGGGCCAAGATGTGAACCCAGGCTGCCTGGTTCCAAGGCAAAGTTCTTTTAATATTCTTATAATAATATTTATACTTCTCTTTTCAAATATGATTGATCACTACAGGCTTTTCTTTTCTTTTTCTTACAGAAAAGGGTCTTACTCTTTCTCCCAGGCCGAAACATAGAGGTATGATCGTAGCTCATTGCAACTGCAAATTCCTGGGCTCAAGGAATCCTCCTGCCTCAGCCTCCCAAGTAGCTGGGACTGCAGGCACATGCCCCAAGGCCTGGCTAATTTTTCTACTATTTGTAGAGATAGGGTCTCTCTCTGTTGCCCAGGCTGATCTCAAACTCTTGGCTTCAAGCAATTCCCTGCCATGGCCTCCCAAATTGCTGACATTACAGGCATGAGCCACTGTGCCTGGCCACTACAGTCTTTCATGCTATCTGCAAACACACATTTGAGGTTGACAGGACAAATTTTAATACTCCCAACTGCCAGTTGAATAAACCAAAGCACAAAAGTTCAGTGATTTACCTAAAGTATAGAGTGGGACTTAATGGCAAGGCTGAAACTAAAATGCAAGTCCCCCAAGAGTCCAATTATTAATATAAGATACAAAACCTACTCTAAAAAATAAGTGGACCAAAGATTACCTAGGCACTGACAAAAAACAGCTTCAATGGTGTCATTAATATCTCCCATCAGCAGCACTGACCCCTACTGCTTTGGCCAGCACAGAGTGCAGTGTGCATGAATCCTGATACAATGTCCAGTCCCAGCCTAGATTCTATGCCTAGTGGCATTTTTGTGTGAAGGAGGCAGGCCCAGCACACAGCAGCCAAAGGGGGTCCCACAGCAGCCAAAGGGGGTCCCCAGTAGAGATGGGACACTGGTGGCTCAAGGTAGTAGCAACTAATGAAAAAGAAACCTGAGAAGGGAAAGAAATGTAAACAAGTGTCAGTGGCCTAGAAAAGGGGACAGGGAGGGGAGAGCAAGGGGGGTCCTAGTTGGAACAGGAAGCAGGGTACCATGGAGGGAAGGGCCATCACTGTCTCCACTCACCACCCCAGGCAGGCAGGTAGGCAGGCAGATAGACAGGGATGGCCAGGAACAGCAGAGAACTATTACATAAAGAGTGCATGAGAGGTTTGGCACCCATGGCACAATGGTTACAGCGACAGCCACATACGCCAAGGGTGGCAAGTTCAAACCAGGCCTGGGCCAGCTAAACAATAATGACAACAGCAACAAAAAATAGACAGGCATTGTGGCAGGTGCCTATGGTTCTAGCTACTTAGGAGGCTGAGGCAAGAGACTCTCTTAAGCCCAAGAGTTTGAAGTTGCTGTGAGCTGGGATGCTGCACTCTACTGAGGGCAACATAGTGAGACCCCGTCTCAAGAGAAAAAAAAAACAAGTGCATGAGAAAGCATGCATGGGAGTGCTTCAAAATGCCTGTGCAACCAAGATGGTAAGATCATGAGTAGTTATTTACCTTTTCTCCCATTTTCTAAATGTTCTGTAAAAAACATTATAGTATTTTATAATTAATGCAGTGGTCCCTGCCTGAGTTTAACAAGGGGGCAGAGTGACACTTTCTTTCTTTCTTTTTTTTTTTCTTATTGAATGTTAACTATGTACATTGATACTCTTCTGGGGTACAGTGTGGGGGTTTTCACATGCATTCTGAAATACTTCCATCAAACTGGTCAACACAGCCTTCATGTCATTTTCTCAGTTATTGCTTTAAAATGTTCACATTATACTCTTAGAAAGATTCACCTGTACCCCTATAAGACAAACCTCAAAAGTGATCCCTCCAAACCCCCTCCCTCCTCCCATTCCCCC
>CAUYTI010089330.1:0-27042 GCA_963575145.1 Galago senegalensis
TAACTGAGAAAATGACATGAAGGCTGTGTTGACCAGTTTGATGGAAGTATTTCAGATTGCATGTGAAAACCCCACACTGTACCCTAGAAGTGCACTAATGTACATAGTTATCATTCAATAAAAAAATTAAAAAAAAAAAAACACCCATAGTGGTCTTTTATCAGGAGGAAGAGGAGAAGAAAGAAATAGGAGATTTAAAAGCGTTGGCAGCTCTAATGATGGCATCCAATAGGTAGTCACAATTTGGGGGCAAAGGGAAGACAGAAAAGTTTCAGAACAAGTGCTTCTAATGTGCTTAGACTGACCACTTTAAGAGATATTGCCCCGGCTGCACCACCTGCCAGAAAAGCCACCAGACAACCCCTGTTCAAGAAGCAAGAGTGACCACAGGAGGGCAGCTACTCCTGGAGGCAAAGGCCTGTAGGGATGTGACTCTATTGCCCCCAAACTGGACTGAAGGTGCCCAGGGCAGTTTGCCATGGATCCAGCTTATGTCATCACTCCACAGGAACCTCGGTTCTGCATCATCATGAAGGCCAGGAGATAGAATTTCTTCTGGAGACTAGAGTCCCCTTTTCTGTACTCCTCTCTAACTCGGGCCTTCTATCCCCCAAATCTGTAACTACACAGTGAGTATCTGGAAAGCAAGTTACCAATTTCTTCTCTCAGCCTTTAAGCTGCATTTGGGGAGACTGGCTGTTCTGTCACTCCTTCCTAATCATGCCTAAAAGTCCTGTTCCCCTTTTGGAAAGGGACATACTAACTAACGTAGGAACAATCATTTACATGAATATGGAACAAGAACCTATATTATGCCTTCCCTTATTAGAGACAAAAATTAACTCAGAAGTACGGGCTACTGAAGAATAGGTGAGAAGAGCAATATATGCTCATCAGGTCCAAATTAAGTTAAAAACAAACAAACAAAAAACACCATTTAGCTCCCCCAGTTGTACAAAGACAAAGTAAACATCCACATGAGGATTGGCAAATGCCTTTTATTCACAAGTAAAACCCTGGAACTTATCACAGAAGCAGACCATGAGGAGAATTAACCATCATCTACCTATAATTGTGAACCTAAAGGAAATTTGAAGTTATTGTTTAGAAACCAGCAAGGAAAGTGTTAATGTAGAGTTCTTTTGAAATCACTGACTACTTTATTTCCAACCTGACACAAATGACAATGTAATTAACTCCCTCCTTTTGCTTTTCTACCCTTGCCTTTTAATATACTAATCATATTTGTGTTTTCCAGAGATGATGTCATCAGGCCACAACCAGTAAAAATGGTTCCAGTCTAAGACTTTATTCTGTTGCAGACCCCTGGTCACTTACCTCCAAAGAACCCCTAACTGCTCCCTTCTATCATCAGCTGATCTAGTAGGAAGCAGTGAAGATCGAATCAATGTACTTTTTCCCAATGTACTTTTCCCAATGTACTTTTTCTGATGCTGATGTACTAGCATCAGTTAGAGTTTCTACTCAGAGAGGGAGAATTGATACAGAGTCCCCACCATTCAGGGCTGGACAAAGACCTCCATTTTCCAGGTCTAAACAAACAGACTTTTTGTCTCCAAACTGCACTCTCTAAATATAAGCAAAACAGGAGAAAAGCAGTTTTTCCATTTTTTTTTTTTTTTTGAGACAGAATCCCACTATGTTGCCCTTGGTAGAGTGCGGTGATGTCACAGCTCACAGCAACCTCAAACTCTTGGGTTTAAGTGATTCTCTTGCCTCAGCCTCCCAAGTAGCTGAGACTACAGGCTAAAACACTCAAGTATTTTTTGTTGCAGTTGTCATTATTGTTTAGCTGGCCTAGTCTGGGTTCAAACCTGCTACCCTCAGTGTATGTGGCTGGTGCCATAACCACTGTGCTATGGGCACTGAGACAAGTTTTTCCAATATATCATGTAAGCTGGGCCTCTTCTGGAATGTACTCCTTAACACTTTTGCCTGGAGCTGGAAGAAGTACATTCATTTGTTAATATACTCATTCATTCATTAATCAACATTGAAGTCTATCAAGTTCTGGCCAAATGTAATTCTCAAGATCTCATTATTTACAAAATAGTCTATAACACCTAGACAAAGAACTGTGGGGGACTTCCCACTTGAGTCCCCTGCCTCAGCCAGAGGCTCTGGTGCCTTGCATTCCTTCTATTTCTTACTATCTAATAAATCTTATTTTATCACTGATCTCTGTGGTCCATAGTTTCATTTTTGAATCTCTAAGACCTAAGACCTCCTGCAGAAAAAAATTCTATCAATAGCAGAGCTACAAAACTGTAAGTTATAAATAAACAAATAAAATATAAAGTGTGAAAATGATAACAAAGAATAGGATAGCAAGGAAGGATATAGGTTGCCAAGGTGTGTGAAAGGTCTTTAGACATTTTAAATGTGGGGACTGGAGAGTTCTTATGGAAAAAGTAATATTGCAGCCAAAAGGTTGAGGGGAAGGATGAAGCCATATGTTTGGAGAAGGTAAAAATACACCAGGTGGGGTAAGAACAATTGTAATGGTCTTTGAGGGGAATCCTAACCTGAGAAATTCAAGGGGAATCTTAAGCTGGAAAGAGCAGGCAGGTTTGTGCCGCATTCTATTATGCCTCTCCATGACATCACATTTTAAGACACTGGCTTGCACACAACAGAGCAAGGAGGGCAGCAGCAGCTAGCTACAGGGGTCCAAATTTTTCATTAGACAACTTCACTACGTTTTTGATTCAGTGTTAGAAATATGCATACTGCTTTCCATTTCGGACATGATACCAACATAGAGTAAGATATGCTTTTCTGTCTTCTATTGTACATTCCCCAATCAGATTGAAACAGAGGCAGAAGTGGTTTTATCTTATTGATTTAAATGTATCCTAGCACTTTTTAATAATCAGTAATTTAAGCAAATAAGTGAATGTAATAATATAGCTTAGAGCTCTTTACATGCACTATTTTTGTTTATAATTTATTTTTATCAATATTAAATAAGTAATATTTATTCCATACTATTTCTTTTTTCTCCTTTTGTCCACCCTCCTCTTTTCTTTGTCCCTTTTATATTTCTTTTATCCTTTTCTCTGTTCTGTTTTCTTTCCTTTGCTAAGTACTCCACCCCTAATTTTATCTAAAGCCTATAGAGTTTATTGTGGGAGTTAGAACAAGCATATATGAAAATGATAAAGATTTGGTAGTCAGCTCCTTCATACTTTCAATTTTTAAAAGATGTTGTGAGAGGATATTTCATTTAAACATTAAAGACATTGGTTGCTTGCTTAGCATTTTATATATAATTCAGTGGGGAAACAGCTACTCTTTTTACCACACAACTACTGGAGTAATGGAAAAGTGTGCAATGATGCTCCGTTCTCTTGGGCAACAGGATGGAATTGTTATAATTGAACATGAATTTCCTAACCTTTCATGAAAATAATTAAGTTTAGTCTATTCAGTTGCTTCTCTGGATTAGTATTTTGACAAATAATATGAGCATAGCATTGTATTTTTATGCTTGTTGCTGGCAACTCCAAGCCATCATGTAAAAGGTACTAACAGTTTGAAAAACAGGGTTAAGTGTCTCATACAGATGATGATATAGTTGATCTGATATTTCCATATATGTGCACTTCATGAAATTCATTGGCCTTTGAACGTGAGACTTCTTAATTTCATTCTAAGTATAAATCAACTTGTGTGTGCTCACTATATTTGTCAGTGAACTATTTTGTTTTTCCCCTATCCAGAATAAAGTAAGTATAAGAGAAATAAAAACACTTAAATTTGATATTTGTATAATCCAGTTATATAAGCTAAAAATAAATGCATACATAAATAAAAAAGCAAGGGATTCATTTTGTTCTGAGTTCTCTCACATTATTAAATTCACCAGAATATTCCTATTACAATATGTCCCATATTTCTTTTCCTTCATTATTCAGTTTCGGGATAATTAAACCAGACACATAAGGACTAAGTCCATAATCTGACCTTAACCTTTAAATTTTAAGGTTACACTGACTCATGGAGAAAGCATAGACCCTGTTCTGATTAAAGAGAAGAATGATAATCCACAGTGAATTCTGGGCTGATAAACTACTCACAAGGAATCATTGCTCTTGGGCTCTTGATAGAACAGTTTCCAGAATGTTTGTATTACCTCTAACACTTTAATTTGTTTTCCACTTGGTTAAACTGGGGTCATTTAAAATAGACTCTGTGGGCATTCTTTATTTGTTAAAAATTGACCTTCATTCACCCTCGTCTACTCTGTTTAAAATTGCTGTACATAGACCTAGCCATGTGTCAAACCACTACACCCTTCAGCAATCTCAGACAGAATGGGCTCTTCAAGGCAAGCTAACACAGAAGTGTTACTACTTAATGCTCCCATTAACTGCCTGCCTATTTTGTTGTGCTCTCTGTGAATTAAAATTGGCAGATTTAGGTCTAAATTAAACTCACTGTGCTTTCTTTGCATAATTTTATCACAGACTTATTCACAGTTCCTTATCTTCTCCTTTTTCCCCACTAGGTAGGCCACACCACACTCTTGCTTTGTAATAAGTACAAAAGAATTTTTATGTGAATAAATGCCTTTAACCTTAAAATAACCTATTTAAAAGGTGGTACAAAATAGCATATAACTTTATTATCCTTTATTAACCTAACCAAATAAAATGCCTGGCATTCATATCATGGTATCACAAACTTTACCATTAACTAATTCACCCAATTATCCTATGAAACAGTTATTGCTATCTTATTTTACCAATAAGAAAATTCTACCTTAAGAAAGTAAATGACTTATTTATGTTAATCTCAATTATTATTGATCAAAACATGAGTGATCTCAGGTTTGTCTGATTCTAAGTTATAGTTTCTATAAAATAGTATTTGAAAAGTAAAATAGAAAACCAATAATAATGAGAAGTTAGAGAATAAACAATAAATATCTTCTATAATTTTATAGCAAAAAATTCATTTATAAGTTAAACAAAGATTATAGTTGATGAAGATAAGTTGTGTATTGTTTAAGCCTATACCTACCTCAAAAACTAAAAGTAGACTTCTAAATATGGGTGGAAGCAAGTCTGCAGCAGTCATTCTTTAAAGTAAAGATAGCATTCCATTAAAAAAAAAATAGCCAGTTCAGTTGGAAATATACATCCTCAAACAAGTGTAGACAAACTACCAAACTTTGTAAGGCAGCAGAAGTTTTATTTTTATATCTCATTTACACATAGAATATTAAACACATGTGTATTTGGGTTAAGATTTAATACAATTAATGACTCTACTATATTATAAAAGACATGATTAAGTAAGCTATCTTTTTAAAGAAATCTATGAATATATGACATTAAAAAAGTCCAATGACTATTGTTTTCCTTTACTGTATTCACATTGGTGTGATGGCACCAGCAATTTGACCCACCTTTGTTCATGCCTCATCAATGCAAATGTCACCATGTTTAAAAGGGTGAACAACATTTTAGTATTATTTTGAAAATAGTTTCTAGCCTCATGCTCTACAATAATGTTTCTCTAAAGATAGACTAATAAGACATGCAGACCAGAGTCACTTTTTTGCACAAAAAGCAGATTTCTAGTCTCCAAGTTATACATAGTGAATTAGAAACTCTGTAGGAATATAAAGTTTGGGGAAGTTCAGAATTGATGGTTAAGGGCACTGTTGTTTAAGAACCTGTTCTAGGACTTTCTAAAGGTGTGCAGGTCATCCACACATTTCACAGCTTAAGGTTAACACTCCATCTTCCTTCTGCTTTTCCTCCTTGGGTCCTTCTTATTCAAATCTAGGATGGATCATTAACAGGGTGGTGTAGACCTGCGTAAAGCATCTGAGTTTATAACTTGTATAATTTATTTAACAAATTTCTCACTGAATGTACAGATAATTGACAGGGTCTTCTATTTCTTTTACCGACTCTTAGGAAAATGGTTTCTTGTTCTATTGCTTTATTTTTCTGGAATGGCAGTGAGCAGTGACATGAAAGAAAGAGAAGATGAAAAGGCAGGGAAGGCTTTGTTTTGTTTTGTTCTGTTTTTAACACTTTTCTTGTTTCATTTCAGGATGGGTGCTAGCCTTTGGGACAACTGGACTGAAGAAGACTCAGATAACGTTTCATTACTCAGGGAACCAAGTGCAGTCCTTGGTTCTCAGTGTGTCTTATCTTGTCAGTCGTAATCCTGCAAGTTTATTGTTATGGCTTTTGTTTTTGTTTTCATTCTTTTTATTATTTTGTTTTGTTTTGTTTTCATTCTTAATGTATTTATTTTCTCAGTGTCGCTGAGTGCCTACCAAGATAGAATTTTTTCTGTAATTGTTATCAGAGTTCAAGTTTTTCTTCCACGCAACTTCTGGACACAATATAATAAGGGATGTTCCTAGGCACTGTTCATGTTTAAGCTGTCTTTAAATATTTGGTAATAAGTAAGGACATTTCTAGTCTACTCCAAATATTCAAAAGTGATTCACTCTCTAGTCTAATAAAAACTAATCTCACCAAACTTTTTATCCTGGACATTCTTGGGTTTTATCTTGAAAGTAAGACTCCTTTTATTTCTCTACCCTTAATTTTCTACATACTGTTATTGCTACATAAAGAACTACAATCATTTCTCAGTATCCATGCAGAACTGGCTTCAGTGCCTCCCGTGCATACCAAAACCCATGATGCTCAAGTCCCTGGCACAAAGTAGTGTAGTACTTGCATATAGCCTACGTACATCTTCCTGCATACTTTAAGTCATCACTAGATTATTTATAACTGCTAATCTGAGGTAAATACTATGCAAATAGTTATTTTACTGTATTGTTTAGAGGGTAATAGTAGGGGAAAAGGTCTGTACATGTTTAGTATAGATGAATTTTTTTTATTTTTTACTTTTATTAAATCATAGTTGTGTACATTAATGTAATCATGGGGTACAATGTGCTGGTTTTATATACAATTTGAAATATTTACATCAAACTGGTTAACATTGCCTTCACGGCATTTTCTTAGTTATTGTGTTTAGACATTTATACTCTACACCTAGTAAATTTCACATGTACCCTTGTAAGATGCTCAGAGGGGAGAGGTTATGGAGGGTAATTGGTGGGACTACACCTAGATGAATTATTTTTTGAACACATTTTGATACACAGCATGTTGAATCCATGAATGTAGAACCCATTCCTGAGAGCTAATTTTACCTGTCAAAACCTCCATTATCCTTGCTACAGAGAGGTCTACATTTTAATTTCCTTTTTCTTTTTTTTTTTTTTTTTTGTTTGAGACGGAGTCTTACTTTGTAACCCTTGGTAGAGTGCTATGTCATCATAGCTTACAGCAAAATCAAACTCTTGGGCTCAAGTGATTCTCTTGCCTCAACCTCCCAAGTAGCTAGGACTATAGGTGCCCACCACAATGTCTTGCTTATTCATAGAGACAAGTTGTCTCAGGCATCCTCAAATTATGGCCAGTGGGCCACATGCAGCCCACCTAGGACATTTATCTGGCCTTCCGGGTGTTTTTGCTGCTGCTGCCTATCCTGTTTAGCAGCCGATTCATCCCAGGGCCACAGTCTGGCCCTCCAACGGTCTGAGGGACAGTGAACTGGCCCCTGTTTAAAAAGTTTGAAGACCTTGGTAGCTTAAGCTGGTCTCAAACTTCTGAGCTCAAGTAATCAGCCCACTTTTGCCTCTCAGAGTACTAGGATTATAGGTGAACCACAAAGCCCAGCCAACATTTTAATTTTCTATCATTTCCCAACTGATTCTTTTTCTGTGGTCTTGGCCACCACAACACTAGTCTATGTTTAACAAACACTTACATCCTCAACTTCTTTATTAATGCTGATTTCCATCTTCTTGCTTTAATTAATCCTTACATTCTACTCATCTTTGACTGCTTCATGACCATTCTTAGCCTCCTCAGAACATGACATATATACCAGTGTTTTAAAAACAGCCCAAAGAATCCCAAATATTTCTCTTGATTTCTTGGATAATGTGTCCAACCACAATATTCAATACTATTATCTGTTACCTTCAAAGAGTAGTTGTAGCTCATTATGATTAAACTAGTTAGAGTCCATTAGTTACTCATTTGTTGTACCCACAAGGATGTGTCAAATACTTACTTTGGGCTATGTCTTATATTAGACAAAAAGGAAGTAAGACGCCTTGCGCTCATAGGTTTAGTGTAGAGTGGTTTCTCTGTAAACAATTAATTGCGATATAATGTTATTGATCCCATAGAAGATGGTTCTATAGGCAACTGTAACTTCTTAAAAATTGCAGCATTTAATTATATAAATACTTAGACAAGTCAAAAAGAATCTTAAGACATATCCTAAAACGTGATTAACATATACTAGTATGATGCATATGGAGGGGCATGTGCAAACACAGAAGTGGTGAAGCTGCCTTTGTAACAGCACATGTGTGCTTCTAGCTTTGTTCTTTCTTTTCTTTTTCTCTTCTCCTTTTTTTTTTTTGTGACAGATTTTCACTCTGTCACCAGAGTAGAGTGCTGTGGTGTTATAGCTCACAGCAACCTCAAACTCTCCTGCTCAAGAGATCCCCTTGCTTCAGCCACCCAAGTAGCTGAGACTACAGGTGCCCACCACAACAGTGGCTAGTTTGTTCTATTTTTAGCAGAGACCAGGTCTCACTCTTGCTCATGCTGGTCTCAAACTCCTGAGCTCAAGCAATCTACCCTCCTCAGACTCCCAGAGTGCTAGAATTACAGGTTGAGCCATCACACCTGCCCCATCCTTGCTCTTATTTAGATACATTGTGTTTACTTGCACATCTGGAGACTGTGCCTTTACTTAATCCCTGTTTCTTGCATAAAACATGACATTTGGTAGGCATCCAGTAAATGTTTGTAATGCATAAGTGACTTCTTGTAGGTTATGTAAGCCTTTAATAGAAGAACAAGCACCAGAAGCTAAATCTCATTATCACAGATGATTTTTCTTAAAAAGTATGTTGTACTACCTACATATACTCTGATGCAAATTTTAAAATATCTAGTATAGTCTAAACTGTCTTTTTATTTTGTCTTTAAATTGAGGTCTATCAACTTCTATTAGTAGATTACTACCAAAGATTTTAAATTTGTGAATTTTAATATATTCTTGCTGTACCTCAGAGGTAGTTGTTTATTAAATGGCTGACACAAAAGAAAGATGAAAGTTTGACCCTAAAAGAGAAACTTTCTCATTGACTAGAGACCTTATCCATGAATGAAAATCTTTAATGTAAAATGCTACATTACATGTGGTATTTTGTGATCACATTTTCAGATGCATTTGTAAACATTTAGGACTAGAATGCTATTTAGCTTTTTGAGTCAGTTTCTTTATTCCAAGCCTGATTTCATAAGTAGTTGTCATTTATTTTCTTTCTTGTACCTTTGGCTTGTGGTGATATTTATAATGAGTCAATCAGCAAAGGTGACTGACTGAATTGATTTATGCCACATGGACCTATCCCCTTCACATAAAAATGGCCTGAACTCCATAAATCTAAGTTCCAAAGGTGCTAGCCAGCTTTCATGAAAGCAGAGACATTTAACCAAGAGGAGTGAGCCAGGCCTTTCCTCTGTTATTTTTGTCCTGTAAAGAGAAAGAAGACACGTGAGATGTAGCTGATTTACCTCTCTGTTATTTCCTGTTAGCTACCTGTTTTATATGGCTTATACATTTTAAACATTTTAATCTTTAAAATTTTTCTAGGATTTTTAATATAAAGAGACTCCAACATCCATAAATCAGTAATATGAATAAGAAGACATACAGTTATTAAGTAACCACTTTGTACACGGCATTGAGGTGAGCAATTTCCAATCTAATTTATTCTTCACAAAATATTTCTATAATAAGTATTAAAATGGTCAAAGTCATTTAGCATTTGGAAAACCTGAGGCATTAGAAGATTCAAGCAAGTGTTCACAATCATGTAACAGCCAAAGACTGAAGCAAGGATTTATACCTCTATAACCTAATTCTCAAGCCTGAGCTATTAAATGCTGTAATATAGCATCTTTCCTCTCTTACAGTCAGAATACTGTGTGGAAGATTTAGATTTGTAAGAATACTGTAATAGAAATCGGAAAAGGTACAAACAGAATTCATTACACTTTATATTAAATGCACTGTTAAACTTTTAAGAGAACATATTTGAAAGTTCAAATAATCACTGGAATTTTAAGAGATGTGGATAGTAATGGCAGAGAAAAGTTAGAAAAATACTAAAATAATATAAGAAAGAGATAAAAAGAAAGAGCATTTTAAGACAAAAAGGGATACAGAACTTAAAAGTACGGTTCTCACTAAAGGACTCATTCTCATGGTAAGTAAGTGTGGATTGTTGTTTCATTTTGTTTTCTGTCTAGGAAATAATTAAAAGGATATTTAATCATAGCCGTCAGTATTAGGGATTTCTTCCTTATAGCCATTTCTCATAAGTAGCAGACAAAATAGAAAATGAAAACCAGTTTCACTCCTGGAATCTTAGGGAAAATTATTGGCAGCATTTTGAAAGGTGTTCCTTTTCACAAAAATATTATAAATGAAATTTGTCTATTAAAATATCAATTTTTTTCCAAAACTAATCATTAATATCTTACTGGGAGAAGTGATTAGCCCTAAAATTTAATAGTTATTGAAGTTAATATATATGTTAATATGGAATTAATATATACATACATGCAGAAATTATACATATTCAAAAGGAGAAACTTTGGACATCTGACTTTAAGCAATTATAACCAATTTTCTAGTACTTCTTAATGAAGTACAGTCTAAAACAGCACTTAGAAATAAGTCAAGCTCTAAAGACAAATGATATCTGTTTTCATCTGAATGTGGGAGCTGAAAAAGAAGATCTCGTGAAGCTAGAGAGCAGTTCTGTGGTTACCAGAGGCCAGAAAGGATGGTGAGGGGATAAAGAAAAGTAGATTAATAGATACAAATATACATGTTAATAGAAGGTAAAATACCTAGTGTTTGGTAGATCAGTAGGGAATAGATAGTAAACAATCTTCTATTGTCTATTTCAAAATAGCTGGCTCGGCGCCTATAGCTCAACCGGCTAAGGCACCAGCCACATACACCTAAGGTGGCGGGTTCGAATCCCCAGCCTGGGCCCGCCGAACAACAATGACGGCTGCAACCAAAAAATAGCCGGGCATTGTGGCGGGCGCCTGTGGTCCCAGGTACTTGGGAGGCGGAGGCAAGAGACTCGCTTGAGCCCAGGAGTTGGAGGTTGCTATGAGCTGTAATGCCACGGCACTCTACCCAGGGGGACAGCTTGAGGCTCTATCTCAAAAAAAAAAAAATTAAAAAAAAAAATAAAGGAGGGGAGGAAGGAGGGGGATTTGGGGTGCTCCCACTTAAAGGGTGCAATGTAGAGGTACATGGCACACCTTTTGACTGTGGGACACAATTACAAGAAGGACTCTACCTAACAAATTCAAAAATTATGACCTGGTTGTTTGTATCTTCGCAATAACCTGAAATTTTAAAAGAAAACACGAAATTTCTCACAAAAACCACTGAGTCAAAGAGCAATGCACATTTTTCAAGTGCTAAAAAAAACCATCAACCCAGAATCCTATCTTCAGCAGAGGTATCCTTCAGAAATTAAGAAGACATCAAGATATCCTCAGATGAAGGGAAACTAAGAATTTGTTACCAACACATCTGTTCTTAAAGAGTGGCTTATGGACGTTATTTATGCAGAAAAGAAACGGTCAAAGAAGGAACTGAGAAGGAATAACATACTAAGCAAAACTATTGGGTAAATACAATATACTTTCTCCTCTTGAGTATTCTAAATGATGTTTAATGGCCAAATTTTGTAATGAATATTTTGTAAATAAATGTCTATTTAGCTATAATTTGCCATCTTCCCTATGTCACCTTATGGGTGACTGACTTTGGGGACATCTGCAGTTGGCTGTTATCTACACCATTGGCACTGTCTAGTCTGCTATATCTGGATGGCGGAAACTCCATAAAAAGCCTCTCCACGCTTCTTCCTGGCTCTGCATTTACCATACACCTACCAGCCGCTGGAAGTCAGCCACATGAGAGTGTTTACACCATGGAAATCGGCAGACGCTAAAAACATGGTTTATTGACTGTCTAGACTTGATGAATTAATGGAAAAATTCTGACAATGGAGTTATACCCAACATGGCCATGCTGGTGGTTCCTGCATGGGGAATAGCCCAGGAGCTTGCAGAAGCGTCCAGCGTCCTGCTACTATGTTCTGAGTCAGCAAAGACACCACTGAGAGTGGTGCTTAGAACTCTGCTGCTCACCTTCCTCTAGTCTTGCTTATTGAGATAGCAAGAACACCACCAGCACTGATGTGGGAAGTACTCGGGCAGCACAGGCTGGGTCCAGATGATAGAGCTGGGTACAGAGCAGCGAAGCATTCAGTGAGGATCACTTGGCTCTGTGGACCCCATGAGAAAGAGTGTGTTAAACTGGGTGCCACGCAGCCCTTACACACATACATCAGGCTGCACGTTTGCCCAGAGAGCCTGTTGTTCGCCTTTCAGCAACAGTGAGTTCTGTGAAACTCAGCAGCGCAGCACCAGTTGGAAGGGCTCCCAGGCAGGCCTAGGGTGGTGAAGGAACAGCTGGATCTCCTTACTCCCAAGCTGCTACCTTGCTGAGGACAGTGGGATGGGAGAAAGTCCAGTTCGGGCTCTTCATGCCTGAGTGTTAAAAACCCAGATGAAGGGCCGGGCAGGAGTCCTTGCTAAACATGTAGATTCCTAGGCTGCACCCTATGCTCCAACATGAGGGTTGGGGTGCGGCTGTGGCCTTGGTGTCTCCTGGGGGGACAGGCCTGCTGAGCACAGCAGCCGATGCTATTCTCTGCACTGCTGCCCAGGCCTCGGTGTACTGCGTGGCCGCCATCCTGTGGACAGCTGCCAAGTTCAGCGTTCCTCGCAACCATAAGCTGGCCCTGCCACGCAGGCTGAAAACCCTTCTCCTAGACATGGCCAAGTGCAGTGCCACGGAGCGGCCATCTATCGCTGAGGCCAGCAAGGTAACTGCATGGAAATCGTGGCCTACCTTGCAGTCTGAGGGCCTCAAGCCATGTCCACTGTCCCTGGGTTGGGCACGTGGAGACTAGGAGGCTAGTGTTCAGGTACTCCCCTTCTAAGAGGGGGGAAGGTGGTGGGTTTCATCTGTGGCCCCATCCATGTGGGTAGGCAGCATGGGGTCCCTGCCTGCTCACCACCACAGCCATTCCTCTGGAGCACCCCAGTCTCTCTAGTGTGTCTGGTGACCAGAGAATGGGTAAGAGTGTCCCAGAGTTGACCTTCAGGGCTGGGTTGTGACCACCCTCCAGAAAGGGGCCTGTGCCCATGCCCTGCAGGTAACCCCACTGTCATGAGGCCATCAGACCCTCTGAAAGAAGTCCCATGTGGACAGGAGGGGAGAGAGGGCCATGGAGGTAGACACCTGGGCTGCTCCCTCTCTGCCCTGGCTGTTCTGTGATCTGAGCTAGGCTGATCCTCCGAGGATGAGCTCTGGTGTCCACATGGTGGGACTGAGTTGCCCAGGAGCCGCGGGCAGCAGGCAGCAGGGCAGCAGCCTCTGCACAGGCCACCTGGGCCATGAAGGGAGCTTGGGTGGGAAGGGGAGCATGCTCTGGGGGGACTACATGACCTTTCTGGTAAGTGCTCTAAGAAAGGGAGTTGTGGGCCTGTGGTCAGGTGTCTGAGAAGCAACAGGGAGTTCTGTGAAACTCAGAGCTGTTTCAGACAGGAACTCCCTGTGTGGGCTGGCGGCCATAGTGGACGCCCATAGCTCAGCTTGTTGGAATGTGAGGATGGTCCCCTGCTCTCAGGTGTGTGGCAATTACCTCCTCCAGCGGGGCATGGACAGCGGGAAGGTCTTGGCCCACCTGAGGGCGTCCACCTGCAAGGTAGGTGCACACCACAGCCGTGGCCCTTCCCTCTGCCTTCCTCAGCCTTCTCCCTCCAAGGGGCGCCAGACTGCAGGGTCCTCCCTGCATGCCCAGGGCTCCTACTGCACCTGGACCAGGCCCCTGTGTCCTCTCTCCCAGGTTTACCAGGAAGAACAGAGCATCAGTCTCCAAAAGGTTTTCTTGGTGGCTGAGCCGAAACCCAGCGCGATGCCCACTCCAGAGTCCAGCCCAGGTGGGCCCCTACCCCAGCCAGCTGCCCCTGCCCTACTCCATACCCAGGCCACCCTACCCCTGGAGGTCCAGCCCTGAGTGGACACATGCAACTAGATATCGCCTGGAAGCCCAGGGCAGCATGTCTGCTACTCACCCCACATGGCCTCCGCCTCTCCCAAAATTCATCTCAGCAGCATCTCTGTCCTGGCTTCCGTACTTGGCCTTCCCTCATAGGCCCACACTCCGAGTTCCTCAGTTCTTCAGCCTATTTTCCCACCACCTGGAGCCCACCAGGCGTCATTACCCCCACCTTGGCAAGTCCTTGGACCCCTGCTCTGCCCAGCCTTTCTGGCCTGGCCCCAGGCGCCTGCCCTCCCCCAAGCACTGGCCACTCTGGCCTCCACCTCTACCTTAGGACATAGGGAGAGCCCAGCCCCACACAGCCTGCAGACCAGCGAGTGGGGCCCTGGATGCCAGCCCCCCCCCACACCCACCACCCCATCCCCAGGCTTCATGACAATCAGCAGCAACACCAGACTTGTGGGGTTGCCAGGGCTCATACCCTGCCATCCCTCCTGCTGCGAAGGAGCCACCCTGCTGCCAGCCGCCTTCACCTCTGAGGCCACTCACTTTAGGCCCATAATCCTTGCAGAAGACACAACAGTTCCCCGGTGAGTCTCCCCAGAGCCGGTGGGGTCTCAGCTTGGGGCTCCCTGCCAAACTCGAACTCCTTCTTCTTCCTGTGCAGGGACCAGCCTGCCTTGAGCTCAGGGCCAGTGGAGGGGCCAGCGGAGAGAACCAGCCAGCCAGAGAGCAGCAGTGAGGGGACACACTGCCCCAAGGTCCCCTCTGGAGACAGCCTGGAGGCACCTGGTCCAGGGCCCCAAGAAATGGCCCCAGAACCTCTCAGAGAGTCTGTACTTCCGGGCTTTGCCCTGGGGAACCCACACTCCCCACCCCTGGCCCCCAAGAACCTGCTGGAGGGGGCCTTATCAGTGACTTCCAGCTCAGTTGACCCCACCCCACCCACGAAGCCATTGGTGCCACTCCCACAGCAAGGGACAGATGGGCAGGTCCTTCCTGGATCCACTTCTGGGCTCAAGCCCTGCCTCCCAGGGCCCACCATAGCCAGCCACGGTCCCCGCCATCCCCCCAAGCCACCCCGGAGCAAGGCCACTGAGCACCTAGGCCACGAGCCAGAGGGCCCCCCACCAGCCTCATGGGGCCCCGCCCTGGCCAGGGAGAATTCAGACAGCCCCAGGGAAAGCCCTGCCAGGGGGTGTGGTGACAGTACCCCCAAAAGGCCCCAGCCAACAGACTGCAAGCTCTGCCTGCCCAGCGTGGACCCTTCACCTTTTGCAAAGAAGGAGGCCTGCCCATCCCTTCAAGAGGCCACACGCCTCATTCAGGAGGAGTTCGCCTTTGATGGCTACCTGGACAACGGGCTGGAGGCCCTGATCATGGGTGCGTGGGGGCCACAGCAGCCCCAGGGAAGCCCCCAGAGCAGGGAGAGGGTGCCTGCCCCAGCCCCCAACCCAGAAGGCTGCTCTTGCCCACAAATGAACATGTTGCCACCATTTTGCAAAACCAGGGGAATATATTTTCGCCTTGAAAGATCTCACCTTTGCCACTTTCTGTGGCGCCATTTCTGAGAAGTTCTGTGACCTCTACTGGGATGAGAAGCTGCTGCAGAACCTCTTCAAAGTGGTGAATGGGCCGACCCTGCCCTCCCAGAGGTGAGAACCCCAGGGGAAGTCCCCCAGCCAGGCAGGGGATCAGCACTAGTGCTATGGGCAGCAGTGGCCCCAGCCTCATAAGGAGAGAGGCACAGGTGGACCCTGCTGTGGGAGATGGCTGCAGGGCACAGGCAGGAAAGGAGACCACAGAACACGCCAGGGCCTGGCCTACCAGGGGAACAAGGGGCCCACCTCTCCTAGAGCAGCATCTGTGGCAGCTGCAGAGGAGGGGCCAGGGTGGGGAGTCGGTGGGCAAGGCCATGCCTGGAGCACCCCAGACACCCTGCACTGAGGGACATGTGGGCCCCAGCACCAGGTAAGGGTGACAGGACT
This sequence comes from Galago senegalensis, assembly GCA_963575145.1. Classification (NCBI taxonomy): domain Eukaryota; kingdom Metazoa; phylum Chordata; class Mammalia; order Primates; family Galagidae; genus Galago; species Galago senegalensis. The sequence continues at coordinate 16,249 of CAUYTI010089330.1, forward strand.
GCAGTTAGGGGCTGGGGAGGGGACCTGCCTTGTCCATGGTCCCAGACAGAACCTGCAGCAGCCTGGCAGCAGCCCGTCCCCAAACATAAAGCATTTTTGTGGCAGAGCAGGGCTGCCCTAGACTATCCTGATTCTGTCTTGGGACCCCACAAAGATAAGGACCCAGAAATCCCCTTTGTGCCCACGCCCCTTAACAATCCTGGAGGAGCACTTCAAGACCTTTTGTGGCCCACAACCGTGGGCTCTGCATGGCCACGTGGCCCTAATAAGTCCTGTTCACACCCTAGAGTACTCCCTGTGAGGCCTAAGGGATGGGGGTTCTCCACTGAGCCTAAAGTCTTATCCGGCTGACGGGGCAGAGTGGGGCTGTCTGACCCAGTTCTCCTCTCAGCACTTCCGAAGAGGCTGGGTCTCCAGAGTGCAGGCCAAGTGGTGGGTCACCGTCCAGCCAGATACCCTCTCTCCAAGGACTAGGTAAGAGCCACACTGTGCCTCACAGGCCCCACAGACAGGGCTCCTCACCAAAAGGGCCAGCCTCTGCCCTGAGGGACACCCTAGGCCCCCATGCTTGTCCCAGTCTTCTGGGGTTTTCATTTCCACCAGGGCCTAGGCAGGGAGCCCAGGGCCTTTGTTAGGGCTACCAGACTCAATCCCTCATCACCACCACGGGGTAGACAGGGCCTGGCCCCTGAGTGCACACAAGGAGTGTGAAACTGGAGTCCACAGGCACCCAAGTCTGCGAAGGGGCCTCCAGGTGCAGTTCCATATCACCAGACATGGTGGCCATGTGCAGGAGGGCACCTGGCCTCCTGGAGCTGGTCAACAACCTCTGCCTACCTGGACCGAGGAGAGTCACTGCCCCTGTGACCTGCCTCCCTTTCTCTCAAGGAAAAGAGAAGCCAGCTGTGGCCAGGACTGGGCGAGCCCCCAGCTTAGCCCCCACCCTGCCAGACCTGGACTCGGACGAGCTCTCACAGGGGAACTTCGAGGTAGGGTTTAGGCCACAGAAGTCTGTAAGAGCCGAAAGACAGCAACCTGAGGACAGCCAGCCAGTTGGTGGGGCCTCAGATGCAGAGACAGTGGCTCAACTGGCCAGGCCTGGAGAGGGTGGCCCTGCAGTGTCCCCTGGCCCAGCTGCATTCCAGAGCTGCAGCCCCGGCTGGTCCAGTGCTTTCTACGAAGCTGACTGCTTTGGGGTGGACGTGCACAACTACGTGAAGGCTCTGGGGCGGCAGACGGCAAGTGGCCTCTCACAGCTGGACGCCCAGGCCCCGGTGAGTCCAGGTGCCCACTGGTGCATTCTTAGAGCAAGGCCTCCTCCAAGCAGAGCCTGGGTCCCTCCTGCCAACAGATGGTGCTATGAGTGCAGACACCCTCCCCAGGGCCCCACTGCCATGATCTGCCCCTCACTCCCAGTGCCGGCATTCCTGCTCTGGCTGTGTCTCCTCTCAGGCAGGTGGGGCCTACCCCCCCAAGTTCATCTCATCTCTGAGTTAAAGAAAATGCCTTATCCCCCAAGCTCAGGCTGGGCCCAGCTGCTGCAGCCTAGCTAGGCTTCTCTTCCAGTCCCACCATCCTGGGGCAGGAGCAGCAGAGAGTAGGTCAGAGCTGAGCAGCTGTGCCCAGCCACCTCATGTGCCAGAGAGCCCTAGCAGAGCCCTGGACACAAGGCTGCCCATGACCTTGTGGGTTGCCCCATGACCTTGTAGGCTGCTTTAAGAGATCAGAAGCCGCAAAGGCCCAGATGGGCCTTTGGAGGACCCCTAGCATTGCCTTCTGCCCTGCCAGTTCTCTCCCAACCTCCTATTTTGAGCATCTCCCCAACTTCTGTGCATGGGAGCCTTCCCTGCCCACCTCTGATGCTCCAATCTTCATGCTGCTGGCTGGCCTAGGAAGTGATCCACACCTCCTCAGGAGCAAGTGTGAGGACAGGGCTACACCCTTTGAAATGCTTTGGGCTGCATGGCAGGTGGGGTGTCATGCTGTGGTCTCTGCATGTGCCCAGGCCACAGGCCTAGAGTTGTGTACTGAGGGGCTTCAGTGGGAAAGGAGCAGCCTACACAGTGCACCCACAAATGTACAGCATCCAGAGAGGGCCCACAGCTCACCCCACTTCTCAGATTAGGTGAAAGCTCCATGCTGCTACTTCAGAGTCTAGACCTCTGACCAGAAGGACAGAGACTCCACTCCCTGCCAATCCTGGGTCTGGCTCCTCCCTCCAGTCGGGCCTGGCCCTCCAGCTTCCCTCCCCAGTGTGCATTTACATGGGGACCCACAGAGTGGGTCAGTGTTCTCCAGCAGCTCTCCACCTGTGGCCACCTTGCCAGGGAGCAGAAAATAACCCAACTGCACTAGAAAGTGCGAGCCTAGCCATCGGCCATGTTATCCTCTTGTGATCTTGGGAAACTGAGGCTGAGGGAGGGTTGCAGCCCCACAGGTAGTGACAGACCGGAGTGGAGCTGGCTTCTGGGATACAGCCACCGCAGCCACTATGGCAGGGCCAGCCATCTCAAGTGAGTGCTGGCCTTGTGCCAAGTGTGGCAGGTCCCCCACCAAATGTCTCCTCAGATGTTAGTGGATCATGTGACATCTTGGGCCTTCACCAGCTTGAAAAGGGCCCATAGACAGCAGATGTTTGCCACGAGGTGGTCACCAAAGAGGCAGTGGGCTCTGTCCCCTAGGAGGGCCTTGGAAATGTGCTCCGAGTCCCACGCAGGCCACAGTGTCTATTCTTACTAGTTTCTGACCCTGTGGCTGTGCTGAGGTTCCCTGGCTGAGGTAGCAGAAGGCCCAGGTGAGCATTCTCCTGATGTCAATCTGTTGGCAGCAGCAAGTCTACATGATTGGCCAGGAGGAGCTGGTTTGGCAGGCAGCCAGTGTGACCCATCTCTCCCTCTGGCACTCTCTCTTGGGGAGAAATGTCTCTTCCAGCCCAAATGCAACCAGGTGGATCTCCAGAGCCCTCCCTGATTGGTGGTGGGTTCACATGAGACCAGCCATGGCTGCAGCATCTCTCTGTGAGGACCCAGTGAGGATGCGTCAAAACAGAGGAGTGTCAGAAAAACAGAAAAGGGATTAAAACCACTGCTAGACAGTTTTTCATATTTGCCACCCAAGACAGGACAGTGCAGGTGCAGGCAGCCAGCCTCTGGGGTGGCAGGAGCAGGCACAAGGTGTTCATACCTGTCCACCGCGTGTACCTCCCTGCACCTGCGCAGCACAGCCCAGCTCTCCCAGAGTCAGTGTGAACTGCAGCAGTTTTGGCTGAGTCTTCTTTGTCTACAACTTCTGGCTGTTCCAGCTTCCTTCTAATTATTGTTTTGTCAACTCCCTGACACTCCTCAGACATTTGTCCACTCAAATCCACCAGCCAGTACCCTACATTGTGCTATAGCCTGGCCACGTCTGTTTCTCTAACAAACTAAGGCTCTTGTAGCTTTGTGGGAAGTCCTTGCTCAGGTTAGGCCACAGCAAAACAGCTCAGCTCAAACAATCCTAAATGTTTTATTTAGATCCGGCTGATCTGACTCAGCCTATGGTCCAGATGTGGCCAAGACAGGAGGCCCAGCCCCTAGATTTCTTCTCCCTTACCCTCCATGCTGTGAATTTCACTCATGCAGGCTTATTTAAAATCCACCAAAGCAGTCCGCAGAGAACCTGTTCTATGGTTCAGTAACAGGAGCAGCAGTGCTGCCACATGTCAGCACCTACTCCACAAGCCAAGGTTGCAACACTGCTGCCCCGTGAGGCATGCTCTTGCTCAATACCAGTTCTAGATAGAATAGCAGTTCTCAACCTGTGGGTCCCACAGGAACTATATTAAAGGGCCGCAGCATTAGGAAGGTTGAGAACCACTGGGGTCGAAAGAAACCAGGCACATGAGCTGTGTTTTCGCAGAAATAATCAGAAGGGATTTAATAAAACTATTGCCTGCATTTTTTTTTTTTTTTGAGGTAGTCTCACTCTGTCCTCCTGGGTAGAGAGCTTTGGCGTCATAACTCACAGCAACCTCAACTCCTGGCCTCAGGCAATCCTCTTGCCTCAGCCTCCGGAGTGGCTGGGACTAAAGTCCATGTGACACCCAGCTAGTTTGTCTATTTTTAGTGGAGACAGGGTCTCGCTCTGGCTTAGGCTGGTCTGGAACTCGTGAGCTCAGGTGATCCACCCACCTCAGACTCTCAGAATGCTAGGATTACAGACATGAGCCACCATACCCAGCCTATTGCCTACATTTTTTATCTTGCAAAACCATTCAAAAATAAGCACTATCAGGGCCAGGCACAGTGCCTCATACCTGTAATCTCCAGCACTCTGGGAGGCCCAGGCAGGTAGATCACCTGAGCTCACAAGTTTAAGACCAGGCTGAGACAGAGCAAGACTCCGTCTCTAAAAATAGCCAGGTGTTGTGGGCACCTGTAGTCCCAGCTACTTGGAAGGCTGACACAAGAGAATCACTTGGGCCCCAGAGTTTGAGATTGCTGTGAGCTGTGATGCCACAGCACTCTACCAAGGGTGATAAAGTAAGACTCTGTCTCGGCTCGGCGCCTATAACTCAACTGGCTAAGGCACCAGCCACGTACACAAACAACAATGACGGCTGCAACCAAAAAATAGCCGGGCATTGTGGCGGGCGCCTGTGGTCCCAGCTACTTGGGAGGCAGAGGCAAGAGATTCGCTTGAGCCCAGAAGTTGGAGGTTGCTGTGAACTGTAATGCCACGGCACTCTACCCAGGGGGACAGCTTGAGGCTCTGTCTCAAAAAAAAAAAAAAAAAAAAAAAAGACTCTGTCTTAAATAAATAAATAAATAAACAAACACTATCAACAAAGTCAAGCCCACTGTAGGATGATGAAGTTAGGGTGAAGCTGTGTTTGGACTTGAACTGACAAGACTTCCCCAGAGCCTGGAGGAGCTCTCAGACCAGCCTCCCACAGGGCAGCTGTCTCAAGGCAACTGAACCCAGCCAGAAGAGCTCATAACTCTGCATGTGGAAGCTACGTGCCTCGTCCTGTCTTTAGCCCTGCCAGTCCCTCCTAGGCCTACAGCCCATCCTCCTCCTGCAGAAAAAGCTGCTAGAATTGGAAGGCCAGCACATGGACCCCAAGACATCCCAGACCCCTTGTCACCCGCCAAATCACTCCCTCCTCTGTCCAGGCCCACAACCGCATGGGTGTAGGCATGAGGCTGTAGCTGTCCTCACTTCTGTGAAGTGAGGGATGACCCTGGATTTGGTTGTTTACATACTCACTGCACTCAGAAGCCTGTCCTCGAGCTCTCCCCACCTCAGCCTCTATGTGAGATGAGAGCACTGCCTGTCTCAGAACGCTGTAGGTGGAGCTCACACCCACCCAGACACCATGCACATGCCCTCATGCTCCCACAGGGCAGCATGGGAGGCCCTGCCATCCCCAGCTGGGCAGCAGGTTTCAGGGAGAAGCTGCAGGGATTGGGTCAGTGCCATCTATGTTGTTGGGCTTTTTTTTTTTTGGAGACAGAGCCTTAAGCTGTCGCCCTGGGGAGAGTGCCGTGGCATAACAGCTCACAGCAACCTCCAACTCCTGGGCTTAAGCAATTAATTCTCTTGCCTCAGCCTCCCAAGTAACTGGTACTACAGGTGCCCACCACAATGCCTGGCTGTTTTTTGATTGTAGTTGTCATTGTTGTTTGGCAGGCCCAGGCTGGATTCAAACCTGCCAGCTCTGGTATATATGGCTGCCCCCCCTCAGCTGCTTGAGCTACAAGCACCAGGCTATTGTTGTTGAGCTTCTTTACACTTAATTTTAAAAAAAAATGGCAGCAACCCAAAGGCACATGGGCACACTTTGAGCAGCTATGGCCCTATAGTGGTGCCCTGGCACACTCAGCCACTAGAGCAGTGGTTCTCAACCTTGTAATGCCACAGCCCTTTAATACAGTTCCTATGGGTTGAGATCCACAGATTGAGAATCGTTGCCCTAAAGGGTCCCAGAGGTGCCCCCATCTCCATGCTTTGGGGAGGGCCTGCTGCTGCCTCAGGCCCGGGTCCTGTTCCCTCAAATGCTCCAGAGCAGAGACATGGTGGTCACATAGGTGTCCCTGTGGTAGAGCTGCTATTGTTGCCTGAACGCCCCCAGGGAGGGCCTGACTCTAGGTGCCCAGTGGTTGAGGGTGCTGGACGGCCCTCCCCATCCTCAGGCACTGCCCTGTGAGCTTGGGGCAGCACAAGTGCCTCCTGACCACAGGTGCCAGGTCGGGGCTGGCCTTGGGCACTGAGTGGGCCTCCACCAGATGCCCCAAGGCTGATCCCTGAGGTGGGAGGCTACAGAGGGACACGGCCTGGCTAGGAAGTGTTGGAGTAGGGGTGAGTGCCTGAGTGGCAGCCAGGGGACTCCAAGCTTATGCGCCATTTCCTTGCCAGGAGCTGGAGCAGCAGCTCCTCATAGAGAGGAGAAACTACCGGAAGACTCTGAAGTTCTACCAGAAACTCTTACAGAAGGAAAAGCGGAGTAAAGGTAACCACAGGGCAGTACCTCCAGCTGTAGGTAAAGGCACCTGGTCCCGTGGGAATGTGCGGTGCCAATGCTGCCCTGCCTTCAGGCTCCGAGGTCAGAGCCATGCTGGCCAAGCTGCGGGCACAGCTGGAGGAGATGAGGGCCAAGGTGCAGTTCCTCGGCCTGGTCAAGAAGTACCTGCAGGCAAGTGGGGGCTACCGGGCCTGCGGGCGGGTCTGAGGGGCCAGCAGGGTGGGGTGACGGGCCCACCCCCACATGGCAGGTCCTGTATGCGGAGCGCTGGGGCCTGGAGCCCTGCGCCCTGCCAGTGATTGTGAACATCGCGGCCGCCCCCTGCGACACACTGGACTTCAGCCCCCTGGACGAGTCCTCCTCCCTCATCTTCTACAACGTCAACAAGCCCCCAGGCGGTGGGCGGCAAAGGAAAGCACGTGTCCTGCAGGCCGGCACACCACTAGGGCTCATGACCTACCTGTACTCCAGGTGAGGGCAATAGGGACGCAGGTTTAGGAAAAACAGAAAAGGCCACAAGAGGAGACAAAGGTAGGAGAGGGGTGGGTCTGTGATTCATTAACTTAGAAAATGTTGGGTCAGAGTTTACATGGACAGGTGAGACTGCCACCTGCTTGCTGCCTGGCCTTGGAGACCTGGGTCCCAGGTGTGCCCAGTGGTCCCTGGGCCCTGCTCAGTTACCAGTTGGGTGGCTTCCAAACATGAGCACACACAGAAGCCCATCAGAAGATCCAGAGCAGCCATCTGGCTCCCCCAGGAAGACTGGCTCAGTGAGCCTGTGGGGTGCTCCTGCTGCTGCCACTCCATGTCAGCCCTGTCTAGCTCACAGACAGCCTAGCCAGTGGCATGGCTAGAGCTCATCCTGCAACAGGGATAGGGCATGGAGCAGGTGTATGGACCTCCTCCCAGGGCCCCAGGCTGTCCCCATGTCCCCTTCTGCCATGCTGTCCTGGGGCAACTGCGTCATCCGTTCTCAGGCACCAGGAGCTCCCCAAGCTCTCCTTAGCCGATGCCTGACCCACATCTGGGCACAGAGCCAATGGACCACCCATCTTGGCTTGTGGGGAATCTCTGACACCACCTTGGAGCTCCCATGGTCCTCAATGAGTGGAGACAGTGATCCCCTTGGGACATAGCCAGGAGGGCAGGCAGGGAACAATGGGTCTTGACAGCCAATAGGGAGCAGGGAAGTCACCTCTGTAGACACTCCTGGCCTCAAGGGGTCTCTTTCCCAGTGGGGTCATTCTCCTGAGGTGGGCTACATGTGAGTTTGCCGGGGGCCACCAGCTGGCTGGGGGGACTCCAGGTTGACCTTTAGACTCAGGTCTCAGCCTCCCCTAAATCTGCAAGATGCACACCCACCATGGGTCTCTGTGGGTTATAGAGAACATGTATGTGTGTGTGAACATGTATATGCAAGTGCATGTGTGTGCAGTGTGGTGTGTGTGCCATGTATGACCAGGCATATAGTATGTGATATGCACACATGTCCACATTTGTAGTGTGTATGGTGGTGCATGGCTGTGCATGTGTGGTATACAGGTATGGTGTACAAGTGAATGTGTGTAACCTGTGTGTGATGCACATGTGTGGCCATGGTGTATGTGCTGTGGTAGGCATGATGTATGTGTTGTGGGGTGTATGGCATGTATGGTATGTGGCATGTGCCCATGAGGGGTGTGGTATGTGGTTCTGAGGGGTCTGTAGCACGTATGATATGTACAGCAGTGAGCGTGTGGCACATATGGGTGTATATGATGTGTGCTTTGTATAATGTGACGTGTGTGATGTGTGGTGTGTAGCACGTATGACCTATGGTTTGCATAATGTGTGTGGTGTGTACAATTTGATGTGTATGTGTGGCATTTATGATGTGTGGTGTGGGTGATGTGTGATGTGCATTATGTGTGGCAATGTGAACACAGCACTTCAGTTGAGGCACAGCCTCCTCATCAGAGTCAATGCTCATGGGCCCTTTCCAGCTCTGATGGAGTTGGGCAGGCTAGTACCTGGCCTGAGCTGTGGCCACCAGGTGCCCAAGCTCCCTCACTCCTGGGATACAGACCCTCTGATCTCTGATCATCCTACTCCTCAACTCACAGACCCACATGCGGGGCCCGTGTCCCCAGGGTCCCGCCCACTGGCCTGGTCCACTCAGTGGCACCAAAAAGCATGTGGCCCCACTCTGTTACCTAAGGCAGCAATTCTGTCTTGGAGCTAGGTCACTACATGTGGGCAGTAGCTTCCTGAGTCAGCAGGTTTTAGATGCTGTGAGAGACCTTCAAGACTGTGTGAAGAAAGGCCCTCACACTGGATAGGGTGGGGAATTTTGAATGTCACCAAAAGCCCCTTCATTTCTCTGGGGACTGTCCTGACAAGCAGCACCATGCACAATCATCACACACACCCAGAACGCTGGCAAATGTGGGGGGGGAGCGGCTAAGCCTGCCATCTCCCCCTCCACCCAGCGATGCCTTCCTCGAGGGCTACGTCCAACAATTCCTCTACACCTTCCGCTACTTCTGCACACCGCATGACTTCCTGCACTTCCTCCTGGACCGCATCAGCGGCACCCTGCCCAGGTACCACAGCTGCACAGCCCCACACAGCAGAGCTTCTGACCCACAGTGCCATGTTTGGCTGCTGTGAAGGGCGAGGCAGTTCCCAGGGCCCCCAGCAAGGATAAGGGACCAGCAGAGCCTGGGCAAGAATGTTCAGGGGAAAAGCAGAGGGGCCTGGGAGTACAGAGAGAGCAGAGAAAAAAGCTGGTGGGCAGACAGGGCCTGAAAGGCTCTTACCTGCTGACCAGGAACATGAAAGTCTGGCTGGCCCTCAAATGTCTTGGGTGGGGCACCCATAACATTGGGACAGGGACAGGAGAGAATGGCAGCCATGGGTGGAAGTGCTCTTGCCTCTCTGAGCTCACCTGTCCACACTCCCAGGATGCCCCAGACACCCCCTCCTGTCCAGGCTGAGTGCCCCAGGCCATCTGCCAGTCAGCTCTGGCCCTGGGGGAGAGACCCACAAAAGGCCCCCAGGTCTGCTCACTTCCCACGTGAGAAGGTGGGTAGGTTCACACTGCCCTTGGGAAGGCTGGCTCGCTGCCTGCTGCTCCCCCACCTCTGCCCACTCCCCCAGTGTCCCGGGCGCCTCAGGCTGCTCCGTGTGCCTCCAGGGCCCACCAGGACCCCACATCGACCTTCACCAAGATCTACAAGCGGAGCCTCTGCGTCCTGCAGGCCTGGCTGGAAGACTGCTACACCGTGGACTTCACCAGGAATACAGGGCTGCAGGGGCGGCTGGAAGACTTCATCTCCTCTAAGGTGGAGCCACACTCTGGATTCCCACTGTGAGCGGTGCTGCCTTCACCCTGGAGGAGGCAGTGACCCCCACCTATATCTGCCTAGATCCTGCCCTTGGATGGCTCTGCCGAACATCTGCTGGGCCTTCTGGAAGTACACACAGATAGGCGGGCTGAAGGTGCCCCTCGAGGCACAGACTTGGAGGATCTCAAGGAGGCTGAGGAGGACACCAGACCCTTCAACGCCCTCTGTAAGAGGCTCTCTGAGGATGGCATCTCCCGGAAGGTGGGGGCCCTTCCTGGTGTAAAGGTAGGTGAGACTCGCTGAGCCCAGCCTCAGCATGTACATACACAAGCACACACATACATGGCATGCAAAGGCATATACATGTGCATGTGTGCACACAAACATGAAGGTGTGCAAGGTACACATGTACACACATGCATATACATGGACACGTGTACATGCATAAATATACATGCACGTGTGTCTGTGTGCACACATACACCTGGTACACAGGCACACACATGCACATACAGGCACATGTGTTTGTGTGCACACATATACCCGGTGCTCAGGCACACGCATACATATACACACAGTGTCTGTGTGCACACGCACACACACTGTCTCTTGGGCTGGCACTCTGTGCCCTAAGTCTGGTGCTCAGGTGCTGGGCCTGCTGTTAATAACTCATTGCTCTCTCTCATGGCTCGGCGCCTATAGCTCAACCGGCTAAGGCGCCAGCCACGTACACCTAAGGTGGCAGGTTCGAATCCCCAGCCCGGAACCGCCAAACAACAATGACGGCTGCAACCAAAAAATGGCCGGGCGTTGTGGCAGGCACCTGTGGTCCCAGCTACTTGGGAGGCGGAGGCAAGAGACTCGCTTGAGCCCAGGAGTTGGAGGTTTCTGTGAGCTGTAATGCCACGGCACTCTACCCAGGGGGACAGCTTGAGGCTCTGTCTCAAAAAAAAAAAAAAAAAAGAA
>CAUYTI010089332.1:0-19556 GCA_963575145.1 Galago senegalensis
GACAACATGGCCGGGGGTGGGGGCCGGGGCAGGGCAGGGCCTGACAACAATGCAAACTTTGATAAGCAATTCTGGATAATCACTCAACAATTATTTGTTATTATTACAGTTTAACATTATAAAATTAACAAAAATAATATATAACTCATATTCTGGAGAAATATGAAGGAACTTAACTAGTCTGCTAAACATGGCAGCCGAAAACCATATATTCCCTTCCTGTTCTCCCGCCCAGTCGTGCATTCTTCCCAAAAATCGGGACTTTTTTAAAATGCCGCAGGATGCGGGACAAATTGTTAAAAAGCTGGACTGTCCTGCCAAAAGTGGAACGTCTGGTCACCCTATGTAACCCACATGGGGAGAAGTACATGGAGCTTCATATCCAAACTGAAAGTGAATTTTAAAAGCTTGCTTTCTCAGATTTCTTCTCTGACTCTATTTTTAAAGTACAGTCCCTACAAAATAGATGTCTTTATTCTAAATATTTTAAAAAGAAGGTACAGTGGTAGGGGCCTTTTAGGAAGTAAGTGCCTATGTGTGGAAGGACCCCAAATAGCAAGTCTTCACACCCCACAAATGCCTGACAGTCAAGAGCAGGCAAAGAACCAAGTGCTGCAAATCTGGGAGCGCATTTTGGATCAGATGCAAAACCAAAGCATTCTGAAATTATTAATATAATTTTCCCACATAAGTTCTTTATTTCCTTATCTATATTCATATGTTCCTGTATTTTATTAGTAGACTAAGTTGATTCACCATGCAATTTGCATATTAATATAAATTTTAAATTTGTAATCCTTAAACAAGAAAAGTAGCATCTGAAACCTTTGTGGGGGGTATTTTCTAGTTTTTAAAGTCTTACTAGAGTAATACATCTCCTATGAATTACCTTGACTAATTCTTTTTTTGGCAGTTTTTGGCTGGGGCTAGGTTTGAACCCACCACCTCCAGCATATGGGGCCAGCATTCTACTCCTTTGAGCCACAGGGGCCGCCCTAATTACTTCCTTTTTCGTGACTTAAATGGATTCTTTCATTTAAAAACTGCAGAAGGTATGCTATATGTGGGATGTAAAACAAAGTTTGTTAGATGATACAAAGAATAGTAATATGAAATTTTTATATTATAAAACAAATATAAAAACCTAAGATAAAAGTCTTTGGAAGGATGTCAGTGGAGCAGTATTCCACTTCAGAGGCCCTAATGCAGCCAAGAAAACCAACGGAGGGCACACTCCTCCAGTCTGTGCCCTCGCTTTGTAACCCACTCGCCACAGTACACACCACACCCAGTTGAGAGCCCTGTGTTCTGCTTCCTAACAACACGTTTTAGTGCAAATATAAAAATTGCATTAATCTGCATTTAAATGGGAGAAGTATCATAAATCTACAACTCCTCTGAATTATAAAAACAGAAAAGTTCAATTCTGTAAGGAATACACAATTACATAAGGAATATTAAAAGTGGAGGAGACAGAGGCCACTTTCAAACTATGTCTCCAAACTGTTAACCTGAAAGAATCAATTATTTTGCCTGAAAAATCTACACCTTGCTTGTGACTTGGTTTGAGGTATCAGATTCAAAGCAAAGGCAACATGTTCAGATAGCACAGCCCCTGCCTGTGTGGGATGGCGCTTGCCAGGGACAGGAGAGCCAGGGTCAGAGGTTTTACTTCCTACCTTTAGGAATTCTTCCAAGCCATAACTGGTGTGATGGGGAAACAAACGCCCAGTCATGCTCACGAGGCCAACATGTTATACCCAAAGATGTTCTCTTGTAGTAGTACAGGCATTCAGAATACATATGCTCTGAAATGGCCTGAAACAGGGTGGTCGCTAGCCATGAGGCAAACTAAAATCAAATTCTACAAGCCACAACCCTAGGCTCAACAGACGGATGTGGTCAGTGGCTTATGTTGGGCAGCAGAGAGAGGCCACTTTCACCACTGCAGAAGAGACTCTTGGATGGCTCTGCTCTAAAAGGCAATGTGGTGACAACCAGCAAGTGGTCCTAAGGTTACCTACAACAAGCTACCCTGCCAATGTCTTTTTAAAAAAGACAAAATTTCAGTAGTCATCACTCAAGATAGTATCAAGATTTTCCTCAGCAGGCTTGCAGGCTACTGTGTGTGGTGTACCTACACATGCACATGGACACACACGCACACAGAGACCTCTCTAACTAACCACGGCATCACAGGATAAAATGACTTTGTAATGAAGCAAGACACTCATTTTTATCTTATTGGCAACAAAAAGTTGAAAAATACTTTCATGTTTTGTTAGTGTAAATAGATGTAATCTTCTGAAGACCAAGTTGGTGACTTTTACCAAAAATTTAAATGTGCATAATTTCCTTTACTTTTAAGAATTCCACTTAGATAACTTCTCCTACCAAAGGTGATCAGACAGAATTACATAAAAGTATGTAAATTTACTTTCTTTTAAAAAAGTACAATGGAGTATATTATAAAGGTATTTCCTTTATGTAAATAAATTCTTAAAAGTAATTTTCAAAAAAGACTCTGATTTCCCCCCTTTTTTTCCCTGAAAAAGTCAGGGCTATTTCAGAATATAAGATACAAATAAATTACAGTAAAACAAAATATAAACTTTAGTTTCATGAAGAAATAAACAATAATGAGAAGATTGCTCTTCTCATGATTTTTTTCTTTTCTGAGACAGCCTCAAGCTGTTGCCCTGGGTAGAGTGCCGTGGCATCACAGCTCACAGTAACCTCCAACTCCTGGGCTCAAGCAATTATCCTGCCTCTGCCTCCAAAATGGCTGGGACTATAGGCGCCTGCTACAACGCCCAGCTATTTTTTGGTTGCAGCCATTATTGTTGTTTGGCAGGCCCAGGCTGGATTTGAACCTGCCAGCTCAGGTGTATGTGGCTGGCGCCTTAGCCATTTGAGCCACATGCGCCAAGCCTCTTCTCATGATTTGTGACACAGCAACATAAACATTGTCTCTGACCACAGTGTAAAGTGAAGAATGGTGGACACTATGGACATGAGTCACTGACAAACCAGCCACGTAAGTTACAGCCCTTTTAAGTGATAACATGTGCCGAGAAAGAAGCCGGTGACACTGCTGAATAGAAACAAACTAACTATACCCAGTAATTTACCTGCAGTTCCAGACACAGGTATGAGCAGACACACACACACACACACACACACACACACACTTCTATGAGAACATGACTTGCTATGGGACAACATTTCTGGGAATTTTTTCTTACTCTCTTCTAAATTGCCTGAATTATTTTATTTATTTATTTTTATTTTATTATTATTATTATTATTTTTTTGCCGGGGCTGGGTTTGAACCCACCACCTCTGGCATACGGGGCTGGCACCCTACTCCTTTGAGCCACAGGCGCTGCCCATTTTTGTTTTTTTGGCACATCTTATTTTACTCAGGTAACAGTCTGATCACACATGGTCCTCTCAAATAAGTCAAATGTAATCAGATGTTAAAGCTTGGTCTTCAAACATTATAGCCAAGGATGCCACACTTGCCTGTGATCTCACCAACATAAAAACATATCCACACCTCAGTGGCCACCAAACCACTCAGCACAGCTTCCTTAACTGTGAGCTGTTTGAAGCTACCAGTTTGAGCACTACTGACTATTTTTTCCAGGCTCTGAAAAGCTCTAAGGATCTCAGCAAGGGTTGGAGGAACCAGCTCAACCTTCAAGAAGTACCAAAATGTGGCCACTGGATGCTTTGAAAGCTGTATGAGCTAAATTAAATCTGGTAAGGCAGCTGACAGTTGGGGGACAGAAAACCTATTCTCAGTGTTTTCCTTGCAACACTTTAAGGGACAGAGGTGATATAAGAATGAGTAGTCCTCTGATCACTATAAAATATTAGGAAAAGGCTTATTTTAATCTTCAATTTTATGCAGTAATAGGTGGCTTCCATTATTATTATTATTATTACTTTTTGAGACAGAGCCTCAAGCTGTCCCCCTGGGAAGAGTACCGTGGCATCACAGCTCACAGCAGCCTCCTACTCCTGGGCTCAAGCGAGTCTCCTGCCTCCGCCTCCCAAGTAGCTGGGACCACAGGCGCCTGCCACAACGCCTAGCTATTTTTTTGGTTGCAGCCATCATTGTTGTTTGGTTGGCCCGGGCTGGATTCAAACCCGCCACCTTAGGTGTATGTGGCTGGTGCCTTAGCCACTTGAGCCATAGGCACCGAGCCACCATTTATTATTTTTATCTGTATTGAAATTTGGCTATGGCATTTTATCTTCAAAATATTTTATCAGTACAGCTAATTAATCTATGTTCTTTCTAAACATTTAGTTAGAAAAAAAACAGTAGAAAGTTATTCTGGTCTGAAACCATAGTTCTTAAGTTTTAGTCTAAATTCTCTTAATCCAAGAATATTTAAATATGGTCCATTACTCTCACATTATTAAAAATGCTTTATTCAAAGTTTTAAAATTTTGTTTTAAAAAAACCAACCCTAAAACTTCACCTTAAAGATATTTAAAATTCTATTAGAACATCAAGATAATTATTACCCCTTCTCCCGGAAAGTAACTGGTAGCATTTATTTATTTATTTTTTTTTTGACTATAAAACAAGAGAATGAATCTAAAAGAAGTAACAATTTCTTAGGAAATTTTAAAGCTCAAGATAAAATTCTCTAGCTTCAAACTAAAAAACAGGCTTTCTGAGTCGTATCAGAGAGTAGCTCACAGGCTATATAAATGCATAATTCAAGATTTTGTTAAGAAAATACAGTGAAGGCTACGTTAACCAGTTTGTTGTATTTCAAATTGTATGTAATACCAGCACATTTTACCCCATAAATGCATTATTGTACACAGCTATGATTTAATTAAAAAAAAAGATTTTGCATAGACCTACAGCATCATTCTAGCAAGTATAATTATATTACAGTGTAAAAATATCTAGATTGACAAAGGCAAAAAGAAAGTCAAAGAGAAGAAAAGACAGAATAGGGCAATCATGTTTCTGTGTGAGCCTATATACTGTGAAATTTTTAAAATTTTCATCTAATCAGTAAAAAGTAGAGCAAACACATACAGAAAATGTAGTGAGACAACCTGATGGTGGACTCTGAGGGAAGAAGTGTTACAAATCTTCTTCAAAGTGTAATTACTCAATTTCCATTCTTAATATAAGACATGTAAAATATCTACAGTGAAGTTACAACTGTCCTCAAAAGTCCCGTATTTTTGTCTAAGTTCTTTACTATGAAAATAAGGAATATTAAATATCTAAGAGCTGTGGCTGTAAAGAGACGATGTGCCCTGACTGCATTCTCTAATCCCATGTCCCTATTACAAGCTCCCATGTGACCAGTAATACTGCCTCTTTTTCTTTCTCTTTAGTACTGTCACTGCCTTAGTGCTCTTATTCTTAAGAGCTCATTAATTTTCTTTCTTTCTTTCTTTTTTTTTTTTTTTTTGAGACAGAGCCTCAAGCTATTCCCCTGGGTAGAGTATTGTGGCATCACAGCTCACAGTAACCTCCAACTCCTGGGCTCAAGCGAGTATCCTGCCTCTGCCTCCCAAGTAGCTGGGAACACAGGTGCCCGCCACAACGCCTGGTTATTTTTTGGTTGCAGCCATCACTGTTATTTGGCAGGCCCAGGCTGGATTCAAACTAGCCACCTTAGGTGTATGTGGCTGGCGCCTTAGCCACTTGAGCCACAGGTGCTGAGCCAATTTTCTACTTTCTCTAGTATAAAATTCTTACCACAAAACAGGATATATATTTTGCTTTTAAAGTGTACAATCCAAATCCATGAGAGAACAAAATACCGGTACTGATGTCACTCCTCGATTCCAGGTGTGAATATGTGGAACCCCATGTACACTGACTTCCTGCAGAGAGGGCACACTCTATAGCCTCAGAGAAGAGGCTACAAATTGAGACTTGATGCTGATATATCAAACTTGGACTGATCATCACTTACAGACACGTGGAATTTAGAGATGTGGCTGGTAAGTCATCATCACACAGTTTTAACACTATCCCGACTGTGGGGCGAGCATGCATGGCAGTGTCAGTTAGCTGAGCACACCAAAGGGGCACCAACCACAGTGACTTAGGGGAGATAGAGTGTATGCTGTAGTCTTCCCACCACACTGGCAGGAAATTATTTTTGATTGATGATGTCACAGAAGGGTAAATTATGAAAACAACTTTTTTTGAAGTGTGAAGGATCATTTAAATTTTTCAAGTACTATAAAACATATTCCCAAACTGATCTTAATCTAGACAATTTGAATGGTTCCAAATAAGTATTTTAATAATAGCAAGTATCAAATGAAACAGGCTGCAATAAAATAATTGTTAACTCATCCCCATCAATGCCGTGTGTAATGCAGTGCTCAGTCACCACACATCACTTGTATTCACAGACACACAACATTCTGCAACCAGCAAGCATAGGATGTATATTCTTCAATGGGGAAAATGAATTAGCTACCAGGAAATTTCATTTTGCTTTGAATAAAATAATTAGAATTCTTTATGTACAACTGTCCCATCTCTCCACCCTCTAAATAAAATATATGCAAAAAACTAACTCGTGGTATGACAAAAGTAAGGCAACATTACATGGATATAAAATGGGAAATAGATAAAGAATGCTTCCAACAATGTGCCTTTCCCTAGCTGCATTTTCTGAATGGTAGAAATTGTACAGTTTATTAGAAAGTGCTTGGTGAACGGATGTTGGTATGGCATTGTGTTTCTGACTTCCAAAGGCCAACCAATGAAGGTGTCAGATCAGTTAGAGGCAGGTGTAAGGTGAGGGAAGAGAAGGTATTTTCATGTGATTAAAACTTTCTAAAAATCCCACCCTGAATATGGTATCACCATTTCAGAAAGAGAACCCCCACCCTCCATCCTTTATCCACTCTCCTGGCATGACCACCTGTGATATTCTCGTGAGGCTATTGAGTCAGTTCCAACCCTCGACCCAGCACAGGAAAGCTCGTAGGTACTCACCCTGCACACTGGGCACTGCCAGGGACTACTGCTGTCTCTAAGCCTGAACTCATCAGACAAACACTTGGAATGATACACACGAAAACACAGGTCACATATCAACACCTCTCCAGGCAAATGGCATTCAAAACAATACCAGTCATGATTTTCTGTTTCCCAGTCCTACAAAAAATACAAAATAATTTTGTATGACATTTTGTCAATATCTGCAATGACTAAAAACAAAATTGAAACTAAAGTCCATCAGAAATTAGGCATTATAAATAATTTCAGACATTTACTGTATTAAAACAAGAGGGAAAATACCTAAAAGTTTACTTCTGTATATTTTAAAATCCTTCCTGAACATATTAATATTCAGAAATATCTTAAGGCAATCGGATAGGATAGCAAAACAAGTCCAAAATGAAATAGGTCCAAAGCCAATTCCAGTTCTAACATTATTTTTCATGTTAAAATATTATCTAATCATTTCTTTAGTAAACTGGGTACCCCAAACCAATTTACAGCTTAGCATTCCAAATAAACAAACCTTTGTTTTATTCTGCTTTTAAAATGTGTATATATAAAATAAGTACTTGACACACTGTGGGAACAGAGAAAACAGTAGCGAATGGTGATGCTCACTATTCTCCTCTTCCCGTTGGTGGTATTGGATGCTTTATTAAAAATAACCACTAATCAGAATGTCCATGTTCTGATATGTTGTCAAATGTTCAGAGTCTGTAGAATTTGGAAAAATAAATTAAAAATGTGAAAGTACCTAAGGGAGATTACCACAGACAATTAAAAAAAGGAAGCAGATTTCCTAATTGTGGCTATTCCTAGAAATGAAAGACCATGACCATAGGTGCACACTTTTCATCATTTTTCATACAGCCCGTACCATTTAAATGTAAATAGGAAGACTGTTAGAAGTTCTCTTAGTTTAGAATTTATCGTAAATACCACTCTTAGCTTTAATTATAAAACACTTATGTTAAGAGTGAGGTGCTGATTCTCACCCTTCATTTGTAGATGTGGAAACCAAATGAACAAGACACTGTTAGCATCATCAGACCCCTTCCAGTGGGGGCCCCCTGACATTCCAAATTTGGGTTCTGCCATCATTTTCTTTCTATAAATCATTATCTACACTGTCTCCAAGGCTGAGGAGCCTTCTTATTTTCTCTGATGTTACTTTTTCCCCAATAAGTGGGCTCTATACAGCACTCCCTGAGGAAGCAGTGACTTCTTTAGAAATGAGATGTACATGTGCCTCTGCCTGGCTGTACTGCCCATTTTTTCAAAAAGAAAGTCACCAAGGTTCCAAAATTCATGTCTTCCAACCCACATCCAGAGTCATGCCTCAAGTGCAGTAGCAAATCCTGTAAAAATGTAAATGTCCTGGCTGCTCCTTATTAAATAAGTGGTTTTTATTGACTAAAGTAATAAAGAAAAAGACATAAGCATTTTTAGTTATTTGCTGTAGATGTATACATTTTGCAAACTGACTGGTAGAATAATTTCAGTTGGACTAAAGTCATATGGTATTGATTTTACATAAAACACTCATTGTGCATGGCAGAAAAAAAAATCTACTCCACAAAGTTTGACACAGTGCATCATGACATCATAGTGTATGTATGTGGCCCTTGGCTGTATTAAAACAACACTCACTAAAACAACAACAAATGAGGTTTCAGGGGAGATGAGATGTCTTGTTCCAAATTTAAAGCAAAGTATTTCAGAATACTTTTAAATATTCATAGGTATTTGATTTTGGTGCTTTTTATCCAATTTGATATTAAAAAAAGAAACTGACATCTCTCATCATTTGAATTTTTTACACTGGTTCATCTCCATGTGATGGTCCCAATGGCAGCTACTAGGCTGAGAAAGGGATATGAGGGTTTCCTGCTGTGCATGGGCCCCACCTCCATGTCACTTTCTTATTACTCTTTCCCCACAAAATGAAGATGAAAATGGGTTTTTCTTCAACAGGGTATTTAATTCTCATACTAATTTTTCACAATAATTATTGAAATGCAAGTATAATTGAAATGAAGTAAAAATAGGGAAACATTTTGATATTTGCTTATATAATGGCATATTACTAACTCCACTCTCTGATATAAAAGAATACATGGGTTGGTAAAGGCAGTGCTGTCCATTCTTTTAATCATGGCAATAGCTGTTCAGAATATACAAAACATGCAAAAGTCAAGTTCAAAAGTTATATGATTTTGAATCCAGGAAACATTTTTATGAGGTATAAATGATACAGGCATGCTTATTATAGGCCAAGTTGCCTATAATTTGTAATTAGAAATCATTTACATAGTGCTTCTCACTAACATTCACTCATGTATGCCAGTAAGCTAACTCTGTATTTTTGCTGGATCCCAACAAATGTCATCAACTAGAGACAGCCTGAGTAGCAGCATCTGTGAGATGCCACCTCAAAACAAGAAAGCTTTACAAAAGCAAACCGATCAGCACAAAATTCAAAAATAGTAGAAATTGTATGGTGTTAACAAATAATTCTATCAAAAGTTAAACAAGCTAATCTAAATTAAGATAGACAAATTAAGATAATACAAAAACAATGCTGAATTAAAGTAAAATAACATAGTGCAAAATTAGTTCACCTTGTCTGGGGTTGCTGTCCTGGAGAAAGGCTACATACTGTAGGCCTTTCAAAATAAAAACAAAATGATCTTGGTCTCTCTACTATAATTTTGCTTAATATCAGGCAATACACAAGGCTAAAGGATTTCATACATGGTCCAATTGTTTATTATTTCCTGTATGACTTATGCTGTTTGCAGATGATATGAATTGATAACCTACGAATGTGCCAATCAAGTATTAATAAAACAGGAGCCTGCAAACACTGGGGCCTCTACTCTTCACATTAACATGGAAGTGGTAAACGGACATAGAGAAAATCTCTCTCTAGGAATTCATGTGCCATGAAATCTCTGATGATGGTAGAAAAACACTTTCCTAGTAAATAAATATGGTCCCACTGTAAACTGCACAGGACATGAATGTGTGCCTGAGTGATGTGCAACTGTTTCACACTGGATGTTTTTAACATTACAAGTGAGGAACATGCAAGTGGTGAACACAATACCTCCCCATAGCAAGAAATTTACACAGGCTGTCCTCAGGCCCAGTAGGGAAACTGCTTTCCTGGCAGCAGCCTGTTGTTCTAGATCAGGGGTCCTCAAACTTTTTAAATAGGGAGCCAGTTCACTGTCCCTCAGACCATTGGAGGGCCGGACTGTGGGCCTCAGGATGAGTTGCTGCTAAGCAGGACAGGCAGTGGTGGCAAAAACACCTGGCGTGCCAGATATATACCCTAGGTGGGCCTCATGTGGCCTGCGAGCCGTAGTTTGAGGATGCCTGCTCTAGATCTCTGCCACCTATATGGCTTGGTTGAGTATCTGGAGCCAGACTGGTTTAAATCCTGCCCCAAGAACTCATGGCTGTATAATCTTGGGCAAAATGTTTAGCGTCTATGTGTGTGCCACTTTCTATCAGTAAAATGAACAAAATTACAGTAGTTTATACGGTTTTTGTAAGAATCAAATGAATCATGTACACAGTGCCTAGAAGAATGCCTGGCACTGCGCAAGCACTCAGAAAGTGCTAGCTGGCATTGTCACCTGCCTAGCGCAGGGATTGACCACATCAGAGTATGATGCAACATGCTTATAATTATCCATGTGTGCACATTTCTTTTCCAGGCACTTTAAAATTATTACTTCTAATTTTCACAACATTTCTCTACGCTGGATAGGGCAAGAAATATTAACTGTGATTTAGAAACAAAACTGAAGCACAGAAAGCCACTCAGTTAAGCATGTAGCCAGGTGAGTGATGCTCAAATTGTAATCCACCTTTATTAACAATTCAAAAGAAATTTTAATTTTTAAAGTAATTTCCTATTACTGCTTAATAAGCAGATAAACACTGCACTACCAATATGTGTGTTTGAGATAGTATTTTAACGTACATACAATATAAAAGTAACTCTCTATGAGGCGGCGCCTGTGGCTCAGTGAGTGGGGCGCCGGCCCCATACACTGAGGGTGGTGGGTTCAGGCCCGGCCCCGGCCAAACTACAACAACTACAAAAAAATAGCCGGGCATTGTGGCGGGCGCCTGTAGTCCCAGCTACTCGGAGGCTGAGGCAAGAGAACTGCCCAAACCCAAAAGCTGGAGGTTGCTGTGAGATGTGACGCCATGGCACTCTACCTCTACCGAGGGCAACAAAACAAAACTCTGTCTCTTAAAAAACAAACAAACAAAAAAAAAACCTCTCTACAATTCTAGATTTAGTTTAATTCTACTAAGAAATTTAGTTAATCATTGGAAGCTAAAAATTTGATGGTTACATATTTCCAATAATTTTAAATATTATTTTTTGAAAGAAATAATGTAATATTCCTTATAGTAGAACAGAATTTAGACAGAAGGAAAAAGAAACACACACAAATCAATATAAGCTGAACAGAGTATATATATATATATATATATAACAACAAAGCAGGATCCAAAAATATTCAATTGAATAATATGGAAATTCTTTACCAAAGCAAAAATTTGAATGTAAGTATTACAGTTTAAATGCACATTGAATCCCAGTATAATTGATTTCTACTTAATCAGTACTTAATTAGTAAATGAATTATTTATTTTTATAACTAAGACAGGGAATGGACACCTGAAGGGAATACATAGTTCTGCACATGATTAAAATAAATATAACACATTTTAAAAAGTCAACATGTCTAAGGAACATCAAATTTTTCCCTAAGGGTATTAAAAACCCTACCACTAATTAATTTATGACAACTATAATTAGAATAAGAAAAAGGCAAAGACCTAAAGTTTGAAAAAAATCATATGGTACCATGCTATATTTATATATTTTATATATTTTTATTAGCATGGGAAGCCAAGCTTAGATAGAATGTAGGAGGCCTCTCAATATTTTTCTCAGAAACAAAGCAAGGACTCATTTCTCTTTTTTTTTTTCTGGAGACAGTGTCTCATTTTGTCGCCTTCGGTAGAGTGCCGTGGCGTCACAGCTCATAGCAACCTCCAGCTCTTGGGCTTAGGCAATTCTCTTGCCTCAGCCTCCTGAGTAGCTGGGACTACAGGCACTCGCCACAACACCCGGCCATTCTTTGTTGCAATTTGGCCAGGGCCAGGTTTGAACCTGACACTCTCAGTATATGAGGTTGGCACCCTACTCACTGAGCCACAGATGCCACCTCCAGGACTCATTTCTTGCTGTGGCTACTCATGGTGTTATTTGTGAAGAATAAGGCCATAAATTTCAATCCTGTCTCTTATCTGAAAGATGTAAGCAAAGCTAAATTTCAAGAGAAATAAAACTCAAACTTCCTTGAGACTGATCATTTTGAGTTGGCAGGAACAGATGATGAAGGGAAAGCAGTCTTGACCCACTGAGACTAAGATGCAAGCCCATTTACCCATGTGAGTACCCGGAAATCACCACAAGACATGCATTTTCATCCATTGAGTTTTTAAATAGGTATCAAAAACTTTAAGTGAGAAAAAGCAAAAATCACAGAATCTATCCTACGTTTCATTTAAAAAGATGCCTCTGAGGCCTGTTTGAAAGGAGCAGGACGTCCTGCCTGCAGTCAGCGCTGACTATAGCATGAGGGAGGGTCTCACTGCAGTGGGCATGGCCCATGTTTCTGTTCCAACCTCTCTGGAATCACAAGCAGCTCAACAAACCAGGGGAAGTTTCTAACCGAAAACATAAGCTGCTGTTCCTGAACTCCCAGATTAAGAAATGAGGCCCCAAGTTCAAATTTGGCAAGTTAAGTAAAGGGAGAAGTAGTTTTAAAGCTAACATCTTTTTTATTTTTGCATTTTTAAGTCATTCTCAACACTACTGAAGAGATTATTTTTATTTACTTATTTATTTATTTTAGACAGTGTCTCATACTCTGTCGCCCTGGGTAGAGTGCATCATCAAGAGAGAACCTCAAACTCCTAGGCTCAAGCCTCCACCTGGAGTTACAGGTGGCTACCAAACACACCTAGCTAGTTTTTTTATTTTTATTTGAGACAGGGTCTCACTCTTGTTCAGGTTAGTTTTGAACTCCTGAGCTCAAGCGATCCACCTGCCTTGGTCTCTGAGAGTGTGGTGGTTACAAGCGTGAGCCACTGCGCCTGGCCTAGATTACTTAATTTCAAATCAAAGTATCTGTAAATAGTAGTGTAGCTTTGTGCCTGGTAAATAAGTAACACTGCCTCAGTTTCAAAATAAATCTTTGAAATGCAAATGAACCAGACTCAAGGCTGCCTGCCTTATTGTATTACATTAAATACTTTGGTGAGAACTTTCCATCTTCAGTGAGGAGCTTATTAGTTAAGAGTTTAACTCATGAGGGATTAACTTATGTTAATTACAAAGAGAGCTACTAAATACTAAATGCTCAGCCCAGAAAATGTAAAATTCTGCCTATTCTTTAAATTATGAAAATAAAGGGGGTGAAATACTGTGAAGAAATATGGATTGAAGGTAGTCAGCCATGTGTACTTCTTCAGAGCACATAGATGATGAAATGATTTTGAGCCCCTGAGAACATGTAGCATTTTCTTTTTAAAAAAAACAAAAGGTCTTGATATAAAAAATACTGAATGATCAGAGACCACCAAGTTTCACTCTGTGCCAGGTCTAATGGCCCTTAACCAATTTAATTTATAAAACTGAAAACTATCTTTAAATGACTTATTTGAACCCTAGGAGTAAATGGTAATGATACACCAATCTGGAAGTATAAGATGACCATAAGACATTTACAGGAGTGTTTCTAAGCTTCCGCAAGTTTGTCATTTTAAAATTGGTTGAATTTGTTGGTAAAGTACTTCACCTATTTTTTTTTTTTTAAGAGACAGGGTCTTGCTATATTGCCCAGGCTGTTTCTCAAACTTCCAGTCTTAAGTGATCCTCCTTGGTCTCCTAAAGTTCTGGGAGTAGATGTAAGCTACCATGCCTGGCCTTATAACTACTGTTTTTAGAGGCCAACAAAGTTTAAAAAAAAAAAAAAAAGTTTTACTACCCATTTTTAAAATGAAAGGAACATTTGTAACTTTGAAGTAAATGTTTAAAAATAGATAACTAAAAACATCCAACATCTTCCCTTCCCAAGGCCATACACATCTTCTTGACCTTTTCCTTGCTTGGTACTAAGTCAGAAAGTCAAGATGAATAATAACATACACCTTTCAATTTAGAAACTCAAGTTTTTAGAGCCATCAGAGTGATTCCTGCTAGACACAAAGCAATATAACTATAAAGCGGGGGTCTCAGGACCAAATGTTAGTATGCAGGTCATTTACCAGCCACAGAATACCTCTGTGCAAACCAGAAAAGTTGACCCTTCTCTGAGATGCTCTTGTTGTATACTCGTTTTATAAAAATAAGATACTTTACTGTCATTCATTAGAGAACTGCTTGGTAAATATACCAATGTATAATGTTTGTAGTGTGAAGGGAGCTTCCTAAGGTGTCTGCAGCAGCCTGCACGCACTGGCCACAATGTTTAAAACAAGTAAACAAAGCTGGCCAGGGTAAGACATTTGTGCTATGCCTAGAGAGACACAATTAATTATAGTCCTTCTAAAATGTTATGAGGGCATAAGAACTGTAGCCAGGTGGTATCCCCAGCCAAAACCATGAAACACACATATGATTATTCTCTTTATTTTAGAGGCACACCTTCAATAAAAAGCCAGTGGTGTTCTAACAGAAAACGTCTTTACAAGTCTTGTCTTTGAGGATACAGGTTGAAAAGTAAAAAGACCCTAAAAGTCTTTTTGCTTGTATGGTTAGTAAAAAAACCATGTGCTTTTCTTTTGCCATTATCACATATAGGCATCCTTGTCTGCAGTATTATTTATTCACTGCTCCAAACCTTGCTTTGAGGACACTGTTACACACTTTGTATGGATAATCTCATCTAACCCTTTAAACAGTCAAATGAGATAGATGGCAATGTCCAGATTACAGCTGAGGACTAAGAAAGTTCCTTGCGGTCTCACAACCAAACAAATGCTGGAGATGGACCTGAAACATCTATTTCTTATAACCATACCACTTTCTAATACATTATATTACCTCTGAGTTTTAAATGTTTACACATTAAATTATAAATGAGGCAAAATTTTTATATGTTCAGTTGTGCTTAGACTATACATCGACATTTAACATAAAAATGTTAGTGAATTCTTATTGACCAAAATCAATCAGAATTAAACCTGTATAGTATTTGTTTGATTTACATTTCAGATCGAAAAAAGGATGATTCTATAAATATATGCAATAGAACATGTAAAAATAAAACATAGAAGACCTAATATATTATTATTGAGGAACATATAATAAATTCACTAATTGCTTACTGAATTAAAGTGAACAAAACCCCTCAACCTGAGGACGAAGAAAGCATAGGGAAAGGCACAAGTCTAAAAACTGAAATAATAAAACCACGTGTAAGAAAAAAATATAATATGCATGATTTAAAAACCAAAATCCTGTGGATTCAGTTATACTATTAGTTAGTTACTTTATAAATCTCAGAAATTATTAGTATAATTTTCTATATCAAATCTGTAAGTTTCCAAGTATTTCATGATTAGAAATTTTACATTATCTATTGAGTATATATAAGCTTTCAATAATGAATGGCCCTCCTTTAAATGTCTGATGCAGATATATTTACATCATTTAATTTTACTTTTCTATTATATCTTGGCACCCTAGGTTTCCTCACTGGCAAGAAAGCTTTATGTTTCTATAAGGAAACTCAATAGAAAAATTGTTTTGATACGAACATTTTCACTTAACTTTTCAAAAACACTTTCAGTGCACAAACCAAATGATACCAGTCAAAGTAAAGATATTTTCTTCCATGCTTTCTGCTTGTAGAAAATAGGAACTTTCTTTCCTGAAGCTTTGAAGGCACAGATTAGATTGATAACAACAGTGTTGAAAGTGAGCAACCTAGAAGCTTATACTGTCTCATAGCTGCTGCTATAAGCCAGCTTCCCACAGAAGCTCTGCTCAGTTTACTGCTCTCAGACTTAACAGGTTAGTATATCTGTTGACTCATCTGCCAGAATAAAGCAAAGAAAATCAAAGTTTTTAGAAAACTTCTCCACAAAGAACCAATTTGTAAGACTTCATGTCATCTTTATATTAGAGAATTCATAATAATTCTCAAAATACCCAGTTATTACATCTATTTCTTTCAAAAGCTAAAAAATTAACACGCATTATATTTTAAATCTATCATCTTAACTGATATTCCTTTGTAAAAACTAAGATACAACTAATCAAAGTATCAGAAATACCAATGAAAATAAAGCAGGAAGATAGAAATACTGCACATGAAATCAATCTTTACATGAGAAAAAATGTGCTTCTGTATGTGCCTCTGAGTGTAAAGTTAGTTATATACAGAAAGACAATAAAGGATTAAAATATTATCACTTAAAAGAGGAGTCAAAATAAGAACTAAGTAAAAATATAATAAACTTCCTGCCTTTTTGATTTCTGTTCCAGTGCCCCAAACCTCACTAACCACTAGCCAGTGAAGACAAGGGCCAGGGGAATCCCACATCTGGAACCTTGTGCCCTGCAACACAAGCCTGGCTCTGGGCTCTGATGCCACCCACCGACTCTGATCCCCCTCAGAAGACAGTACATCCCTTCCCATCTAAAGGGCCTCAGTATTACCCTGCATTGAAATATTTGTTACTAGCATTTACTGAAGAAAACTCAGGAAGGCCATTAAGTGGGTGTACATGGAACTATGGTTTCATTTTTTAGATTCAAGGTAACATAGAAAAAGCAGGATCTTTGTAAATGTAAGTTATCTCCTGAAGAATCAGGAAGGAAAATATCCATATTATTAATGTAGAGCTTTGATGCTTATAAAAAGGTTAAAATGAAATATTAGTAAATTTCTGAAAATTAATTTCCATAGACTAAATAATGTTCAAAAGTTGAAAGCTTACATCTCTAAATGTATCAAATAAAACATACTTACAATCTCATCTCCTGGCAACCAATATCCTTCTTGTTCAATACCAGCCTTTGAGCCCTTGCAGCCCACTGTCAGAGTCTCAACAATAAGACCATCTTTCACAGCTAAGCTCAGCTGACGGGTGGTCTCTTTTGGATGCATGCCGTGGACTCGAGACATATACCTGAACACAGAAGAAGAAAGTTTAAAAATCCTTTAGTAATGAAGATTAACAATTAATAAATATAAGAAAATGGAGGTGATTTACTTCTCTTTTACTATGATATATTTATTAGCTGTGTTGAAAGAAAGAAAGAGAAAAAGGAAAGGGAAAGTCCTGAACCCTCAACCCCTCCAATTGCCACGCTACTTTATACCTAAATTCTATTCTATATGTTTACAGCAATACTTGTTCAAAGTGGTTCCAAATTAGCAAATCAAATCACTTAACAAGTTTTAGTCAAATATCCCACTTAACCTTAGCCTCTGGCTTCTGCTCTACAGATTCTAAATTAAAAATCTAAAATTTTCAAACACAGAACTTTAGAATTACAACATATTTTGTAATACTTTTATCCAACTCTTAGGAAATGACACCATAGAAAATATAAGAATTTTATGAGTGGCAGTCAACAGATAAGGAGAACATGAATGCATGCTTGATCAACAAGACAAAAGTGTGACTTTTGTTCAGTGAAATGTATTTTGGACTGAGTCACTGAAGCACAGAAGTGTGCCTTGATTTACAGTTACATGGTATCATTTAAAAATAAAAACATGAAAGTATTTCAAACATACCCTGGACCACATAGCATAATAACAGGCAGATTCCCTTGTATTTACCAATTATATTTAACTTATAATACTACATATTTGGTCAATTTGCTTTATATCCCTTTTTTCAAAGAAATGAAATGTTATAAAGTTTTGTGCAATTTTCCCTTTCCCTGCAAGCAAACCTCATAACTGAAACATACATATATATTATGTATAAATATGTGCTGTTTATATGTCTATGTGTATGTATTTCTCCAGTGAACTAAATATCTGCAGTCCTCTAGGTAAAACACAGTATGAGACTGACCTCAGGCTTCCCCAGAGAAACATTTCAGACCATAATACGGAGAGTAAGGGTTTGTAAGTCCGCAAGGAAATAAAATAGGACACATAATTTTATATTTAATTAGCCTGTTATTTGAATATCAAAGCAAGAAATAATTT
The DNA here is from genome assembly GCA_963575145.1 of Galago senegalensis. Classification (NCBI taxonomy): domain Eukaryota; kingdom Metazoa; phylum Chordata; class Mammalia; order Primates; family Galagidae; genus Galago; species Galago senegalensis. The sequence goes on from CAUYTI010089332.1 coordinate 18,286, forward strand.
CAAAAACAAAAGCTCATCATTGAAGGATATTCTAAAATCACAGCATGAATTTTAACAAAAAAAAAACTAGCAAACCCCAGCCAAGGACTAGTGATGAGCATTTGTGTTTTCGGTATGTGAAAGACGGCTCTTTGCTACTTGGGAGATAGCTCAGTATTAAAATATCAAAATTGTAGAACTAACAATATTAATCCAGGAGTTCCTTCTTAGGGAAAACTAAAAGATTTCTAACCTAACCCAATCTAATCAACAGTGAAGACACAAAGCACAAGGAGACAGCCGCAAGTGAAAAGGAAATTAAAATAGCCTTGAGCAACTACTTTGTTCAGTTCTGCATAAAAATATAAAATAAACATTATGATTTTGTAAGAAAATAACCAGAATTTGACCAAAAAACAAAACAGAATACTTTAAAAGACCAATTTCTAACAAAATAGAGGAAGTTGGCAAAGAGCTTATCCAGAAAAACAGCAGCTATGGATATAGTCATAAGGTAATTCTCCCAAATTTACAGTGGCCAGATAACTCCAGTGTGATTTAAACTCTTCCAGTGCATCATAACAGGAAAGCAAAGAATCTAGCAAATAATAAGAAAACCCCACAATCTAACACAGAAAAAGGAAAGCTAGTGTCCTACATTTTTACTGACATAAAAATCTTAAATATTTGAATATAGACTAATAGTAAGTAAATATAAATTAATGGACATTAATACATTTAAATGTCAAAGGAATATACCATAACCAAGTGTTTAATTCCAGGAACTGAAGTAAGATTTAATACTAAGAAATCTAAAAATGTAATTTCACCCAATTATAGACCAAAAGTGAAAAATCTTGAAGATTTTCATACCCACTGAAAATGTATTTAGTAGACTTCAACACCCAGCCTCTAAAAAACAGTAATGAGTAAAGACTTCCTCAACCTAATGAGGATTACTCATAGATTATCTATGGCTATCACTTTTCTTTAATACCCTGCAGAAATACTAACCAACGTAGTTAAAATAAGTGTAAAACTGGTGAGGAGTTAAAAAGATCATTATTTGCAAATCATATATATAATAAACCCAAGAAAATCAGCTGCTGTGCTATTTTAAAATAATTATTTAATAAGGAAAATAAAATTCAAAACAAAGACCACATGATTCTCTCAATTGATGCAGAAAAAGCTTTTGATAACATCCAGCATCCCTTTATGATCAGAACACTTAAGAAAATTGGTATAGAAGGGACATTTCTTAAACTGATAGAGACCATCTACAGCAAACC